>JXSR01S000148.1:31705-42564 GCA_000969725.1 Ophiothrix spiculata
TTAAAAACCGTGATAAAAATCCTTTCTCTATTCACGTTTAACCAGTACAGAAACTTTAAACTTGATTTTCTCAGAACTTTAGTTTTCGGAATCAGCACGATACCTTTTATCAATTTGGATGTAGCTTTGTAATCAAACATCCAATAACCAAAAGTAAGGTGTCATTTTAAAGCTTAAAATATAATCTTTCAGATGAGACCAAAAACTCAATTTTAATTTTGCCAACATTAAGGTACCTTTCGATATGACGTGTCACATATATGAGCATTACTTTGTATTGAACCTGGGGGTCAAGACACTCGAAACTGTTGACAACATTCAATGAAGGATGAAAGTGCAAATCCTGTTAAGTGGTGTTAAGCATGTGGGTCATTAATCAAATTTAAAATGCTTGTGGTTCCAGTTATGTAACATTCATTGAAATTTGTTGTTTATGTTTCAGACAAGTTAGACTTCTGCAATTACTTTATTTTCTATTACTAATTCATCATGCTATTTGAAACTGTGTGTTGTGTCAAATTCTAAACTAGTTTAGGTCTAAAAATAAAAGCTGTGTTATTAATAGGGTTTACTCCCTCACCAGATTTTTTTGATTTTTAAATTTTGTGAATTACATTGAACTTGAAATCAATACGCATGTTTTAAGGAAGATTGACATTTTAACTAAAACATTAGGACATAATTTTTCACATTTTCTTCTACAGTCAGCCAATATTAATAACAGTCCTAAAAGCCCATAGACTTTATGCAAAAGTTCAGAGGTCGGTAGATATCAATGAAAAGTGACAACATTTTACATGTGGTGTTTTTAACCCATACTGCACCAAATGAGAGCGTAGCCCGATATAAAATCAAAATTTCGATAAGAGATTGAATTTTTTTTTGATATTTTCCCTTCCTTCAGGGACTTCCATGCATTTGAAATTTGCAGGGGCTCTATTAAAATCTCTCCTGAAGTTCTTTAGGGGAGCAGTTTGGGGAGCTATAGATCTGGAAATTTAGGTGTTGATACCATCATGCAAGGTGCTCTATTAATAACGCATTTGAGGGGAGCAGGGTGAATCAGTAGCTAGTTCCAATAATTGTAACTCAGGACCAAGTGTCCAGAGTTACAAGGAATATGTGGAGTTACATTGCCGTTTAAGCTTTCTAAGTTTTGACATGAAATAATTAAGAAATTAAAAACCCCAAAAAAATTCTCTCAACACAGACAACATCTTTAAATAGTGTAGAATCATTACAAAACTAATTTAAATCCAAAGATGAAATTTATTATCCAAAATCTGGACATAAACAAAGTTGAGGTTGTCAAATCGGAAACCCAATGTTGCAGCTTACAAGGTAAGTTTTGGCCTCAAAATCACACATTGTGATTCTAAATGTTAACAAATTACCTATCATGAGATGCACAAGACTCTCAAGAAGCATATTAATCATAAAATTTGTAAGCAACTTCAATATTTTGGCTGAATTTGCGGTGTGGACTTAGCCTCAAGATGCTCTGTATACACATGCTTAAATGGCAGTTTTACTATGTAGTATTTCCCATGACTTGACACTAAGTCAAGTCATGGTGCCAGGACTAATCAGTAGCTAGAGCTCACTCCCCTCAAACGGAAGTCTCTGTTCCTTCCATCCTAATATTTTTAAAGCATAAAATTTTAGGATGGAAGGACAGGAAAATATTTCATTTAATCAAAAAATTATATTGCTTTTAATAATTATTTATGTACTTTTAATTAAAACACAATTTTTGGATGAAAGATATGACTCTAGCTCTATTGAAAACATTAATTTTAAGTTTGTTTATAAGACTCTGATCTCACTGTGTACATTTTCAGGATATCTAAATACATGAAAAACGACGGGTGGACGTCATCAGTTCTCAAAATAATTGACATAAGGAGGCTATCTCTTGACATAAATTCATCAGGGAAAACTGGGGCGGTGAAGAAATATTTTATTTTTTCAGAACAGTGATAAAATTTGCATTTTTCAGGTGCATTTTTTGGGAAGCAAGACCAGGGTTTACCGGAAACAAATATATTATTTGACTTGGCCCAGTAGCCTGTAGTTCTAAGTAGCCTGGGACTTTCTAAAATGCTGAAAAGCCTTGTTGTAACTTGAAAACGAATCGTCAAAATGAAGTGAAATTTGTTGTTCTCTTGTTTTTATAAATTGAGCTAGAAAACAGGGGAGGTTGTCGTCACATCTAATGTATTTTCTTTTTTATTTTAATTTGCCAAGGCTCAAACTCAGCCACAAGATCTTTGTAATTTTATAGAAATTTACAAAAAATCATTTATTGACTTGAAATTGAGTTTGGTCTTGGATTTGCATGCTACAATTGTCACCTGTAGTGCCATGCCTGCTGTGCATGTTGCTTTCGTCGGCGTTTTGCTAAGTGCATAAATTTTAATGTTTGTTTATCAAGTTGTAAAACTTTTGAGTCGATCCCTGCATCGGAACACAAACACACACACACGGATTGGCCTTGGTCGCAAGTCCTGGACGCGTAGTACATTGCACATGAACATGTACACTGACTAATTGTATTGTGTAGACGCCCTATAGAAATGTACGCTTAGTGGCGGCCATTTTCACAATTTTTAGGATCAACCACTGCTCTTTACGACTCAAAGACAGGCCTCATATTGTGTTAAATTAATATTCAAACGCATAGATATTTATATAATTTAACAATGCATAATTTGATCATACTTTGAAATAACTACATACCCGCAAATTGGACTACATTTGCAATCTCTGCTTCTATGCTCTCGAGCTGTTTCAGTCTTTCCGTGGAGGAAGTCATGATTACTGGCAGTATGAAGTGGGTTACTCCAAAATATAGGTAGACTTAATTTTAATTGACTGAGAAGGGAAAACTATTTTGTAAATATCAAGATATTATCATTTACAAATAAAAATGTTAAATGGGCAATTAATTTCAAGTTATACTTTCTTCACTATTTCAACACATAGAGTAACTTGATAAATCATACTGAAAGAATAAAAAGAATCCCTAAAATTAAAGAGACTAAAAAACACCCCTATCTAAAATGGTCAAACCGCGGGAAAATTGGCGTAATCTGTGGTCAACATCATTTTTACTTTAGGGGAAAATATATAGCATTGACATTTATATTTATCTTTTACAACGGCTGCTTTCAATAATACTTTATGAAACTATCAGAAAATATCTATACAATTTTTGATTTTGTTTCAAATTATAATACTATTATATGAAAATACAGTGAAAGCTAAAAATGTATGGAATTTAATAGAAGAATTACAAATTACACCCCTGTACAATTTTGGTACAGAAATAGATGGGGTTAAGGGTCATCCAATCCTGGTCGATCTTTGATACAGGCCTTGGCGAGGAAGATTTGTTTATGATTTTGACCAATCAATGAGGAGCTTTCAGAGCGTATTAGGAGCATGGTACATCGTTCAAAAATCGGAAGTGTGGATGGTGTTTTGCTTCACAAGTATCAAATATTTTATAAAATTTTGTTATATTCTGTCGTAGGAATTCTTTAATTTGTAAGTATTCCAAAAGTTCATACTTTTCTTTATAAGTGTGTGGAGTGGCATTGTTTTCCTTCGAACAGATTTCACGAGAAGGCAACGAAAAGACATCAATTTCAGTGCAGCTTTTGCTCGATGTATTCATTGTGTGTGTACACAATAATAGAAAAATCAGGTGCCGATGTTTTTTGAAGTTGTTGCTTTTTTACTCTTTTTCTCCCTTTCTGGTCGACACTTTTGCAATTTTTTATGGAATTTATGTTGGATATAGTTTAGTGACACATAATTGTTGCATGGTAACGATTTTCACCGATTGAATTTTTTGAATTCTTATTGCAAATGTTTGTAAAATTTGCTTGTTTCACTACCGTGCTGTTCAGCTGAGTGTGGGACTGTCAGACAACACAGAATGTCAACCAAGCGTCGTCGATATTTATTCACTCGCCATATTTGACCGCTTCTCAGTACTTCATGTTTTTTACTAGATTGTCTGACGGGTGTTGTAATATTGGGGAATTTTTGTCATGTTCGTTCCTTTAGATGAACTCGCCATTTGTGTCATTTAATTTATGAAGACTGGTCATGACTTGCGACATTGTAAATTGTCATGTTTGTGTACGTTGCGTGCTGTGATGATGCTAAAGCATGTACACATGCACCGCGGCGTAGGCTTAGCGTACAGCATGCACTGAATAGTCTATGGCTATGCATTAAAACATGTGAAATGACTGAATTGAATGTTCTTTGAGAATTCCAGTCAGAATTAAACCAAAAAATATATAAACAGTGCCACATGCATGCATTACAAAAACACTTGAAGTTAGAAACATGATTAAACATTTTTGTCAACATTTCAGTTGTATGTTGACAACAAATTCTTGGACTTGGGCAGACTGTCTTGGACCTGGTTCAGATCATCAGGCAAAAAAAATAACTCAATCAGCTTATTCAAAAAGGCTATGCGGACGCGATTTAAAAAAAAATGAAAGTTTTTAGGACTAAGGTCACTATTTTTTTTCCGGAATTTTTTCAATTTTTTTATCTCTCGATGTAAGAAAAAATAAAATGCAACAAATCTCCTGAAAACATAAAAAAGAAAAAAAGAAATGCGGTAAAACCCTATGCATGGGGGAAGCTGAGACAGAGTTCTTTTTTTCTTTGGCCTCAGATGATGTTGAACATGTTGAAGTAGGCTATGTTGTTGATTGGAAATATTAATATGTTGATTAATGTTGATTGGAAATATGCTGCGGGACAGCATTAATAATGACGAGTTACCAGCCTGATAGCCTTCCCCGTATACATGGCATTTAGTCACTGCTATTTGCAAGTGATGGGAATCCACGCCAAAATTATTAACACGTTTCATGGCTGATTATTTCAACGCCCAACTCAACGACGTATCCTAGTTCCAATAATTGTAACTCAGGACCAAGTGTCCAGAGTTACAAGGAATATGTGGAGTTACATTGCCGTTTAAGCTTTCTAAGTTTTGACATGAAATAATTCAGAAATTAAAAACCTAAATAAATTTCTCTCAACACAGACAACATCTTTAAATAGTGTAGAACCATTACAAAACTAATTTAAATCCAAAGATGAAATTTATTACCCAAAATTTAGACATAAACAAAGTTGAGGTTGTCAAATTCGGAAACCCAATGTTACAGCATACAAGGTAAGTTTTGACCCCAAAATCACACATTGTGATTCTAAATGTTAACAAATTACCTATCATGAGATGCACAAGACTCTCAAGAAGCATATTAATCATAAAATTTGTAAGCAACTTCAATATTTTGGCTGAATTTGCAGTGTGGACTTAGCCTCAAGATGCTCTGTATACACATGCTTAAATGGCAGTTTTACTACATAGTATTTTCCATGACTTGACACTAAGTCAAGTCATGGTGCCAGGACTACGACGTATCCCCAAACATATTTACGGCTATCTGACACAATTTGCAACCAAAATCTCTGGTATGTCTCACCAAACTTTGATCTCAGGCTCTCACCGACTTCCCCGCACGGCACACGCCCTGAGGATCAGGATTACAATTGACACAACCCATTATGACGTGATAGTATCGTACGCTAGGGGTGCCATGGGCCGAATTTGGGCGCGGGTCACTATTTTAGAAGGCTTGACCTGGGGCCCGTTTCATAAAAATTTGAATCAAGCGTACGTTTGATTTCAAACGTAAATTTACATTGTATCAACCTATTTTACGCTTGATAAATCAAACCTGCGTACGCTTGATTCAAATCTTTGTGAAACGGGCCCCTGGTCTATTTATTGTCCCTGGTAGGCATTTGGAAGGAAATCTGAACCCTAGCTAAATCTGTCACTATTACCACATTCTTTGAATTTAAAGATGAGGTCAAAGGTCATCAGCTGGGGTAATTTGAGGTAATTGATCTTTCAAGGTCAGGATGCATTATCAGTTGCCTCTGTCTATCTCTTTTGGTGAATATTTGGATTAAGGCCCTGCGAGGAAACTCGAATTATCCCGGACCGGACCGGTCAGGAATTTTTTTTAGCTATTTTCGGGTTCGGTGCTGTCCGGGGAAAATATTACTGGGGTCGACCGGGGGAAAGTTTACATTCGGTCCGGGCAAAAGGTCGTTCGGGGTAAAAAAATGGAGCAACAATAATCGCTATGTCTATAATGTCATAATCCTTGTTAAACACTATTTTAAATACTTGAAATTCGGGGTAACTCGGGGTCCAGGGAAAAATATCCATCTTGACCTGGAAATCATGAAAAACTGCTGGTCAGGGTTGGTCCAGTCTAGAAAAAATCCTTTCGGGTCTTGGTTGGTTGGGGCAATCTAAATTTTCATCGGGTCGGGAAAAAATTGTCAGGGAACGACGGGCCGGGTAAGAAAAAAACCTGCCCCGCAGGGTGTTAATTTGGATAGATGCATGTGACCCCAAAAGTGAAAGTTCCTCGTTTTGGAACTACATGTAGTCCTTGTTTTTCTAAAAACTAGGAAGCTACTCGATTTTCGAAAACGAGAAACAAAACAAGTAGCAAAACAAGGTAATTGCCTCGTTTTGCTACTTGTTTTGTTTCTCGTTTTCGAAAAATGAGTAGCCTCCTCGTTTTTAGAAAAACGAGGACTAGTTCCAAAACGAGGAACTTTCACTTTACAGTGTTGGTGCCGGTCACATGATGTAGGGCAAAAATAAAGGGTTCTTGATTAGTCCCTACAATGCCCCACATAAAAGGGGGGGGGGGGGAATGTACGGGAAAGCGCCAACTTCTCAGTATATTCCTAATTAGACCTGGGAGTTTACAGTTAATTGCAAAACGAATAAAAAACATTTGTTTAACCGTATACGACTGTTGAATTTTGCAACTGTAATGAACTACGTTTCCTGGCGAATTGTATACACTTTATGACTTACCAGAATAACAGGCGGTCAAAATATTGTCTTCAAAACACTTTTATTTTTTAACATACAAACTTACAAAGTCATGAAATCAACACAACTTTGTTTCTCTGGCGAATATTTTACTGCCCGTGCAATGTAAACAACCTGAAACCTACATACAGGACCGCTCTATTGAAAATAGTCATCCAAATAGTCCACTGGATATCCCGTCTTTACGTTGTGGTACCAGTTCCCGTTTAACTGTGACATGAAATTTCTAAACGTTTAGTGGTGTATCGGTCTGTTATTCCTAATGTATTTTTTCATTTTTAGAGAGTGTCAATGGTGTCAAAGGGCCAATCAGTACTTGTCAAAGCACAAAATTTGGCAGAATCCCTGATGTGGGTGGATGGGTGCCCCTTGACCGACCAAAGAACGAGTTTGTATTGGTTTGAGGATTAAGGGTCATCGGGGTCATCAGGGTCATTAAATGTCAAAGGAGGTCAAATGGGGTAAACCTTGGTGTACGGACATGAAACTTGGAGGGCGGGAACGATTGTTGATGCAAACAAAATTTTTAGGTTACTTCAAGGTCATCAGGGGTCATTCAAGGTCACAAGAGTTCAAATGGGTTTAAACAAAAGTTCCCTTGCTGTGACGGAATAAACCTGGAGTTGAATATAGCGATTCCAGGAAGTTGGTCAAAATCCATATTATTGCCTCGACAACTCCAAAATGGCTGCCCCCATGCCCAACTACAACATGTCGGTAACAGGCAAAGTGGGACCAAAATTGTACTTCGGAGGGTAGATTTTGTTGAACTTGCACAACAGTTGGTGGACTAGATCAGCGATGACGAGTGGAAGTATGTTTTATCCTCGATAAAAGTTGGTAATTCGGAAAGTGGTCCATATAAAGATGTGTACAATATGGTACATACAGATCAAATACCCTATTTGAAAATTTCTTGTTACTCCAATACAACAATTTATTTTTTTTTGGCCTACTTCATGGCTCTCCATTAATGTTTTGGGCTGAGGAAGAACTAATTTGTTGATAAGATGATGATATCAATACCACAGTGTAAGGTCAACGGTCATTTCTGGTCAAGATGTCAGACTGGCTTAAAATATAATGTCAAATTGGCCTCCATAAAAACCGGAACCAAACTTGGTTTTTGAATATGATTATTTTGTTGATGCAACGAAGATGTCAAAACTTGCATACTAAGGTCAAAGGTCATTTGAGGTCAAGATTTAGCCAAAAATGTTAAGTTGCCCTGAATTGAAATCTTCAAATATGATTGGGACCAAACTGGGTTTTGAATATGATAAACTATAATTAATAATAATAATAATAATAATAATAATAACACATATTTATAAGCGCCTTACTGATACAAACATGTAAAACTCAAAGCGCTTTACAAACTAATTTACACAAATAAAATACTACAAATTTTACATATTTGAAGAGGCAATGATGATGTCTATTATTTTGAAGAGGCAATGATGATGTCAAAATTCACGTACCATTTGAGGTCAAGATATGTAAGTTTTGGTGAAAATGTCAAATTGGCCTCAAACTGGAAATCAGATGGGAACCAAACTTGCTTTTTGAATATGATTATTTTGTTAATGCAAAGATGATGTCAAAACTTGCATGTCTAGGATTAAAGGTCATTGAGGTCAAGATGTAAGATTGCAATTTGCAAATGTCAAATTGGCCCGAATTGAACTCCTGAAATCTGATTGGATCCAAACTAGGTTGTTGATGCAATGATGTTGTCAAAACTTGCACTTCTGTTCTAAGGTCATTTGAGGTCAAGATGTATTAAAGATTAGCTGGAAATCCGAAGCTGACCTCGTGATTGAAAACTGTGGGGATTGCTTTGTTTTGAGAACCAATTGCTTTGTTTTAGCTTTGATGCTTCAAAATATGTTTGTTTACACTCATCAGCATTTGAATATAGCCAGTAGTAACGATATGCAACATTAAGCCTGTCTGCCAAAACACTTTTAGGCTTTGTGATTTACCTGGGTTGTTTAAGATTAGAAGTTATTGCAGTCCCCCAATCATGCTACTTAGTGATCAATAAAATGATCACTATTTAGTACAAATGAAAAATATGTGTAATGTTTGTACACACTGTTTGAGCTGCCCAGCTAAAACTCGGTGCCCTGGAAATTTTAGGCTGTTTGCCAGGTCATTGAAAAGATCAGCGTACCTGCTCAGTCTGGGCAAAGTATTCAGGGCAGGCATCAGTGCGCACAACACTGAAATGACAGTTTTGATTGCCTTGAGTCAGAATATTATTATTAAATAAAATCTTGGCATCATGCCAATAAATTGACTCAAAATATCACAAGGGGAGAAAGAGCACGAGTCAGAACAAACCACAGACGAAAGAGTTAAAAGAATCCTGTGGATGATTTAATCGAAAAGTTGAATATGGGGGCGTTTCCACAACTTGCCACAACCTTCCTTCCAAGCTCAGGTACAAAATTGTTACCCCAGGCATTTACTTGAATGTTCATTGTTCAGTCAACTTTCTCCAAGACTTGTTTCAGAGACTAAATTGATTGTTGTACATGCTCCCTCAATACAAGGTATAGGTGTGTGATGTCATAGCTGTTAGACTTGCTCAAGTCCTGTCAATGTGTTTTGTTTTTGTTAGTGGAATTAAAGTACATATACTGCATGTATATGTGCTCATTTTTTTCACACCAGATGTATGTTTTGTAAAAACATTTGTCTTTATTGACAATTTAGTGTTGGGGTTACTAAAATTTTATTTGTAAATATATAGTTTTCTGTTCAGTGAATGAATGATGCCAAGGTGACCATGTGCATGAGTACACTAGAACACAAATTGTCCCTGCTGTACAGGTTGGATTAATAATTTATTATGTTTTGACAAAGATAATTATATTTTATTTGGTTCGTAGGTTCATGTCACTGCTCATGCTTATTTTACACATTTCAGAATATTTTTAATGAATAATTAGCCTGATAAGAATCATTCACCATGGCTGTGTGTAGCATGGAACGTAGTGTCAGCCATTAAGGGATCATCTTGAAACGTGTATTGTTTTCCATAAAATTTCCTTGGAAGTTTTGGTGTTAGATAGCACTGGCGTGCCCAGGATTTGCTGATGGCTGATGAGTGGTGAAATTCATTAAGAACAGATTTAATATGATTTTTACAATCTTGCGAGGGGGGGGGGGGGGGGGGGGGGCTTCAGCCTCCAAAGCCACCCCCTGGGCACGCCAATGGATATACTTTGATCAACTCCAAATAGATAGGCCTCTTCACACCGTGAATTAATACAGATAAGCGTGCACGTAGCTGAACACAGTGCAACTGCAGGAAATACAGCGCGTGTTGTACGTGTGACTTGCGCGTCCAATGCTAGAAATTAGTTCACAGCCGCGAGAATCTTATTGGATTCTCCAAAATCTACTAAGGGAGAATCTTTTCAAGAATCTTTGGATTCTTTACATTCATACACAATTGGCTGCCTCATTTTACGAGAATCTATTTGGATTCTCACAAAATCCTCTAGGGGAGAATCTCTGCGAGAATGGATTCTCGCCGAATTTCTTACCCTGGCGTCAGTATCGACGGCGCGCGTGTAAGTGGGATTATGTTTACTTGCGGATGAAGAAAAGGCTCATAATTCCCACCTATTTAGTTTTGATCAAAGTAAAGTCTTAGATTAATATTTTCAAGACCGTGTTTTGTACATGTAGTAGGCCTATTTCTTTCAAAATCTGAACCTGTTTACCTGTCCATGCGGGCACTTCTGAACAGAAGGCTTAATTAAACTTATAGATAGAGCCTATTATACGCCCGGGGGGGGCACTCAACTTTGAAAGTGGTAGGTATGTCAGGCGCGAAGCGCCGAAATTGGGGGCAGGTGAACTGATTTTCTGTAAAAAATGG
>JXSR01S000149.1:11892-25642 GCA_000969725.1 Ophiothrix spiculata
TTGGTCTGGTTATGAATGTTTTATAAAGTTTATCTTTAATTTTAATTGATTTAAGGAGGCCCTTTGTGGTCCATGGTTTACGTGCGAATTAACGATTGGAGACAAGAATCGATTTAAAGGGACAGTGGATATTTAGTAGTTTTGTTGTGTTTCGATAAACTTTGAGTATGAGGTCTCAGGGTTGTCTTCTTTAATGGCAATATCCCAATTAACAAGTGCAAGGTGATTTTTAAAGCATTTAATATTAGTGGATTTGAGCTTTCTACTTTCTATCTTTATTTTATTTTGAACATTTTGAAAACGAGACCCTTGAACTGATACAAAATTTGGGAAATGGTCAGATAAATCTGTAACTAAATTACCCGAGTTTATTTTGTGGTCGACATCATTGGTAAAAATGTTGTCAATTAATGAAATAGACGTGCCTCTTACAGTTGGTGATATACGGGTTGGGCGGTCAATACATGGGAAAAATGAATACGAATACATGATGATATAAAGGTAACGATACTCACAATCCAGACTAACTAAACAAGTCATATGCAAATATGAGATGTTGATGTGATAATAAAATTGCCAGCTAAAATATAAAGACAGTGAATTGAATCCCCATTACGGGTGATATTCCCGGGCAAATACATTGTTATAAACACGCTAAAATGATCAATTATCAATGTAAACAAGCCCACAAGTTTTTTAATTAAGTGTCAAGAAATGACAACAAGATCGAATTTACAGAATTTAAAAATCTTACAAAACGTTACAAAGTATTTAGAAATAATCTAAAATGCAATGGGGTTATTGTTTAATTGAAAAGCAACTGCAAGATAAAACAAAGTAGGTTAAATAAACAAAAATGCATTTGCATAGATGGATGGATTTTATATCGCATGGAATTCAAATATGGAAAAGCATGACAGTTCATTGAGTCGTATTGTAAATCAACTTGTACATATATTCAGGCTTAGACTAATTGAATATATAATCCATGCAAATCACACAAAGAAGATTACAAGGGATATTTGGTAGAAATGCTTTATTAGATGTAAATTACATGGGTATTATGTTTCTCCAATCTTTAGGAATTTGAAATTGATAAAATACAATATGTATAAAGAACAAATGTGTAAAACAATCAGTTGATATCCTCAAGGGAAAGCTGTTATTGGAAAGTAGTATTTCAAGGATTTGCAAAATTTCTCCGAAGAGATCATAGGCATTAAATAAATGTATAATGCGATGGTGTAAAAAACATTATAATCAAATGTCAGACCAATATGATACCGAATCTCAAAAGAAGAGTTTTGTAACTTACCTGTTACCCACATGTACAAACAAAATCGGGTATTCTGAGGATCTGGTTACAGAATGTCAACATTTATGTAGATGGGTGATAGACTGAAACCGGTATCAAATAGGGATTTCTGTTCAAAGCAAATTAGATAATAATGATGACAAATGTTCAAATGACAAACTTGTGCTTGATTAAGTGTCAGTTTATTATATTGCGGATTGACTAATTATTTTGTCAAACGTCTTCAATAAGAGCGACACCATTTTCCCCCTCAAATTTATCTTATATGAATAAAACTCAATCTAGGTAACTAATTGATTGCCTTGTATATTTTCATTCCTTATTGCAGATCGACTAATAATACTTTCTCAAACTTTTTCACGAATAGCAAAACCATTCTTTCCCTTAATTTTATCTTAAATGAATAAAACGCAATCTAAGTACAGAATAAATTGCCATGCATATTTTTGAATATGTTACATTCTATGCTCTATCTTGCCGTGTCTTGTGTCTGATCTGAATGGGTACAAAATATAAGTTTGTTATAAAGTGGTTAATTATTACTGTAATACTGATTTACTTACGCAGTTTCCAATGCATTAAATTTTCTAATGCCTTTATGTTAAAAGTTGGAAATTGAAATAACAATTTGTATACCAGTATCTACCCTGGAAATAATTGATCTACTATCGGTTAATATATAGTCGATTTTTAGTGAAAGATATGAAAATGTGAAATTCATAGGAAGCAGTCAACAGGGAGCGCAGTAGTTGCCCAAATATGATCAGTTTGTTTTCCTAAGAAAGTATCACGTTTTGAAAAGTCGATAATCTCCTCAAACACATTATACTCCATATACGTATTATCTGAAAACGAAAAACTAGCTAAAGCTAATAAAACAATATTATATCATTAAATTAAATATCATTATATAGTTTTGGGAACAACATTATGTATATTTGAAACGATGTTTTGACGTATAGATGATATGAAAGATGCAGTATTTGGTGTGTGTTTTTAGACTACAACATCTCGTCAACAACATTTATTTTTCCGATTAGATATATTATACTGTATTGTTTCACAATAATTTACCTGCCACTTAGAGTGGTGGGATTTCTCTTCACAATGTTCGTTTAAATTTACGGGTACTTTATACCTCATTAAGTGTGCCGGTGTAAAAGTAATCAAGGTCTTTCTGGAATGAAAGTCTCCTTCCAATAAACAATAACGGAATAAAGCGTGAAAAACGGAATGTTGCTAGAGAGTTGTTAGCCTATACTTACAAAGTACAATATCGAAAAAAAAAAATCCGTAAAATTAAGGGGAAAATGCCGGCAGCAAATTTTCCGGAACTTTTTTTCCTTTCCCGTAATTTTACAGGTTGGTAATTTGCTACGGAAATATGTAATTTTACGAAGTGTACGAAACTTTTACAAAACACATTCCGTAAAATTTCATATTTCCCGTAACAAATTACCAACCCGTAAAATTACAGGAAAGGAAAAAAAGTCTCGAAAAATTTGCTGCCGGCGTCCTCATGCCCAAAATTTTGGTCGGATTACCAGAATTTCACAGCTACGTTATCCATGGAATGCCCATGAACTTGAGCTGGACTAATTGGACCACCTTTCCAAAACCTGTTTCCAAGGTGTAGGTGGATTTGGACACCAGTTTTTAACTTAAAATCGGATGAATAGTGTCAAAATATGGACCCCAAGCCATTCTCAAGAACAAGGCATGTTTGCAGATTGCCACACCAAGGGTATAAGTGCATTATTAGTGCAATGACTACAGATATTCTCTAAACATGTGTTGAAGCTAAATGTTAATATTTATTATATATTTTTGTGGTGTCAAATTGTCACTTTTCGTTATTAATTTACGGAACTTCCCCGTTTTTTTCCGACTACGGGGTTATTTACGGCAAAATGTCAGTAAGTTCACAGGGATTGACCCGTATATTTCCATTGGCCGTAAAATTACGTGAAATTCCTTGTAAAACTTACGTTTATAAAATGAAAGCATAATTTGCGGCCTGCTGCCCGTTAAAAACCTGTAATTTTACGGTTATTTTTTACAGTGATCAAGGACAGTGATACATCCCGGACAGTAAGATCAAGCTGTACCTATTACACTGGCTTATTTTGGTTCTTAACAATATTGTAGGGAAATACGTAAAAGTAAGTCAATATTTCAAAATGTTTTACAAGAAATAGGGTTCAAACTTAAAACATAAATGAGAATCATAATTTCTTACATTTTTTCTGTATTTTACATGGCTGTAAAACTCAATGAACAGTCTCCACTCATTAGGATTATGCGCAATATTGAGGACTTTCAGACACAGCAGCAGATGCAATAACATTAACAGTAAAATTTAAGTTTTGTGTACTCTACATCGTGTCATTTCCTATATTGTCTATTAGCTCCTATTGTGGGTTCATAGTATATCACCGGGGTATCGTATTTTTAAAACAAGAGCTAACAAGCATTTTTAGGCACCATTTTTGGATTAAGTGACCCAAAATTAGTCTAGATTGAATATTATTGATCTTGATTAAGATACTTTTTGGCTGTTGACCAGTGTTGTTAATACCGAAACTTGAACGAATTTATTTCATAAGATTTTACTTAAAATTGACTGACACGTATCCGTTACTAGAATAAATAATAGAGACAGAAGGGTCTTTCCGATTGCCGTAAAGAAAAGACATTTGATTTTGCATCTTCAGCTTAAGGTGCGTTTACATTAGGACGTATTGGGGTAACGACAAGCAACGTAGACCTGCGAATTGCAGTTTTGAATTTTTCGCCGGTCCTCGTTAGTTAAAGTCAGTTCACGTTGGCACACGTCTCTAACCTACGCAGGTTGTCGTTACTGTCGGTCGCTTTCAGTTACAAGTTTTAAAATTTTGGGATGACATAGAATAAGGTTTGATATCGTTGAGATCTCGTTGGCCACCGCAACCCTCAGTTCTTTGACGTTTCCATGATCGTTTGTTAGTAGCAGTCTGTATACGTTTAGAGGTCGTCACAATTTGGTGCAATTCTTGATTCCGATTTGAATGGCAGCCTTGCCTCTTTTCTAGCTAAATAATAATAAGAAGAGTACAACATAAATGTATGCTGAATATTTTACTTGATCTGACCATTCATTTTCAAGTTGCAAACTGTTCAGCATCTTAAAAATCGTCTATGGCTACTGTGTTGTAATTATTGCTGAGCCCCAACAGTATAGAAAATGATACACTTTTGGATTTATCAACAAAATGCAAGCACTTTTGCATGAAGGTTTTTGGGTTTGTAACATATTCCAGTCAATTATCATTATTAGCTCAAAAACTCAATTTTGAACATTTGATTAAATTATATTACAGAATAACTAAAAGATTGGTAACGACTTGCGCTTTTTGATCGTCATGTTTCATGAGATGGGTTCATTGTTAAAAATGGTGTTGTTTGGAAAATGTTTGCATATAAATGTATTCTTGCATCTAATGAAGATTAATTGAAAATTATTTCAAATCATCCTCAAGTTCTTTTAAACTGTTTCGAAAGTGCTAGTAGAGAAATTTAAATGATTCAATTAAAAAAAAACAGTCAAAAAAAAGAAGAAAAAATGACAAAAAGACACATTTTTATGAAAAATGATTATATCAGTGTTTTAAAAAGAAAAAAATCCAAGTGATTTAAACCGCGATTTAAATAGGTGATTTAAATCAACGTGATTTTAATCAAATAACCTTGCACCCGCACAAACTTCAAGTCACGTTACTGTTGCCGTGACCATTCGATAGCATTCGTTCCTTTACGTCAGCCAAGGTCAGTATTTGTCGCCTCACTACGTTGCTTACAGTTGTTCATCGTCGAGAAGTCGTGACCCAACGTCAAGCAAAACTCTTAATTTATCAGTAAATCTACGTTTTTTTAACAACCACTAGGACTTGTTGCCGTGGTGTCGCTGAGGCTCGGTACTATCCGTCAACAAACTTTGATATTTCATCTTTACTCGTCGCTTGTCGTCCAGGATTTTGTGGTTTTGGAATACGTTACCCTACGTCGAAGGAAATGTCGTCGTAATGTAAACGCAGCTTTAAGACTGAAACGTGCTGCGTTCTTGAATTTCTATTTCTATTTGTTTATATTATCACCGAGTCATCACTCACATTTAACGTTTTGTTTTCATAAGTAGTAAACATGGCAAAACATTTATATAAGCATGATATAAGAAATATGTTATTATAACCGCATGTTATATTGTTATATAAGGAGCAGGTGTGGCCGAGTGGATAAAGCATCTGTCTCGTAATTCATAGGTTGAGAGTTCGAGGCCAGCTCGTGTCAACGTGTTGTGTCCTTGATCAAGACACTTTATTCTCATTGCCTGCGGGGTGGATGTTTGTAAAGTTGTTTCAAATTTGCAATACTGGCGCTGATTAAGCTGCGGCCTACAAATTGCATTGTGTTTGTTTGAGTGCGTTTAATAATGTAAAAAATTCTAGCAATATGACCTGTTGGTCACAATTAGAGGATAAGTCATAATTCATCATTCATATCGGTAGTATATTTCTAGTATATGGGCTATCTGTACACAATAGATAAGCAATCGGGGATTTTATGTTTCTAATAATATATAGAAAAACATTGGCACATGTAAATTTATAAATAATTTCAAGATATTGTAGCTAATTAAGCGAGTATATGTGGTGAATTAACAAAATATCATGCATTAAATTAGCTTTTCCACGTCTTTTACTTTTACAAGGACGTTGTCAGTGACCTGACTTTCCTGTCAGACGGTGAAGATTTCGTTATTTTTGATAGTTAAATATTTTGTATTTCAGTTGAGTTGTTTGTTATTTTACAACTCTTGCGCAAAGCAATGGCCCGTATTCCAGAAAGATGTTTAGCTAAACCATTGTTTAACTGTTCAATGAGTCGTGCTATGTGAAATTTACAAGAAATAAAACCTTGATTTAGCTAAACACCTTTTTGGAGTACGGGCCAATATGTGTCCCGCCGCGGCAAAAGGGTGCAGTTGTCGGCTCGTACATGTTGCTCCTTGTAACATATCTGATGTATGCTATTTGTATGCATCAGATATGCTACAATGAGCAACATGTAGGAGCCGACAACTGCACCCTTTTGCCGCGGCGGGACACATATGTTTAAATAACATTGCATAAAATGAAATAAAACAAACTCTCCTGGGTGCGCCAGAAAGAACGTGATTCATTTTCAATGCCTTGTTTCTCCATTTAATTCAAATCTTTGAGATATTCCTTAGGCACAATCTTAATTTATCTTCATTTTAGACAAATTTCGGTTTTTCATTCTTACAAGTCAGCATGAACACAAAGTAGCAATAGAGCATATTGTATTATTGAAACAATCTATGCAGCAATCAATTCATCCGTGATAGTTTTCTAATGCTCCTCTCACTGGATCTAAGTTTGCTTGAGTCTTAACCACTTACCGTTGTCCGGATGCTTCTGTCTACAAACATTGTACCAGACTGCTCTAGGCTCATTCTCCGATAAACCGTGCAACTTTGGTTAGAGAAATGTTTAAATTTCGACTACTAATAACTCATGAAAAACCATACAAAATCATAAACTCTTTTGGTTTCTGAAGAAGAAAAAGTGCATGGGAGATGTTTTAAAAATACTTGATTTTTTAACCATTGTATTCCCTATTCCTAAATTTCGTATCTGTCGTTTCGTATCTGTTTGAATCTTTTTTTTAATATTCATTATTGAGAAAATTAGTTTTGTTACAAACTTGATCTTTACACTAAATTAGGAGCTCTACACATACTACACTGTGGTTTAGTATTTCGCTCATAGTGTACCGCGTTTCGCGAGAAGGCAGCAAAATGTGCGGTACGTATCTGTCACGACGTGACAGTCACATAGGTTTTTTTTTTGATATTAATATCCTTTAATTGTAAATCATTACTGTAAATATATAGTTCTATATAACATATATGTTATTTAACACTAGAGTTTACTTGATAAACCTAATGCGGAATCATCCATCAACAAATTCATTTTCACACTTTGTTATCGATTTTAGAATCTACTTCGTATCTGTTTGCAATATTGGAGACATGCTTTAAAAAGCTTTTATGTCATATCAAATACTTAATATAATTAAAATCTATATGTCATTATCAATACCTATAACGGGCTGTTAAATTATGTGCATTATGTTTGATATGCCCGAATATTTTAGGAACGGGGGCACATAAAACATAAAAAGTATGGCTGGCGACATGGAAAAAGTATAAATGAATCCACCGGGTTTACTAATTTTAAACCACATAACCGGTCAACTGTAAACAACGTGATATATTTAATAATGAGTCATTCTGTCAGAAAAGACAAGCTAATCTTGATAAAGAGTATAAAGTATGGACATTCAAGTATGATCACGTTTATCACAGGAAACAAGATTTCAAATTTCAAATTTATATCAAATGAAATTTTGGAACTCAAATAATCCAAACAAATATTATGCATATATTTTTTTATATCCATGGCTTTGTTTTAGTGGTATGACATCTAAATCGATGTTAAGGGGGGGGGGGGGGTAAACGGTTTTTCACCACGATCATGATTTCATGATGTTAGTACGTGTTTACCCAAGAGTATTATTTATCACATTGAAGCTTAGGTTAAGAGGTTTCCAAAAAAAGGTTTTGTTTTGAACTTGTAGCCTCTGATTGGCTAAACACAAGAACGAACGTAACTAGAAAACAAAAATCTTGCATGTCCACCGTATTTGGGGATGTGGTGTATAATAACAATACGGAGAAAACCATGAATCCGGATTTACGATTTGGTTGCCATGGTAACCAGGAACCGACCAATCAGGTAATTGTCGGACCATAATTCAAATTTGTAAATGAAATTAAAAACTTGAAAAAATATTACATATGATACTCAAATTTAAAAGTAACTATAACACTATGAAAGATAATAAATCTACACACATTTTAAGCCCATTTTGGTGAAAATCGGATTTAATTTGGCGGAGTTACAGATTTTTTAAAATAGCATGTTTAAATATAGCAGGGTGAGATAAAATAAAGAAATACCCTATCCACTCGTCCAATTCAACTATTTTCCGGCTGACAAACCTTTAATATTTTAAACTCTCCACTCCAGCTTTCAATAATTTGACAAACCACCATACTCTATGAATAAGCATTAGAAAAGTATTTTGACATCATTTTTGACACATTAGTATGAAACAACCCAATGTTACAGTGACATACACTAGTTGAATTGGACGAGTGAATAGGGTACATATAAAAAAGACAAACTCCGAAATTGTAGTTGCATATTATTCACAACGCATTATCTTGATAAAATAATTGATTTATTTTACAGGAAAATGTAATTATTTTATTAGAATCAAATGTAAATGAAAATCCTACAAATCACAGGGTGAATATCTTCTATATACAAATGTATAGGAAAAAGTCAAGAAAATTGTGACTGCCCGTCTTAAAATGGCCATAACTTCGGAACCGAATGTCCGAATGAACTCAAATAAAAAGCGTTATGTGCTAAAATCTCATTTTCCTGATCTAAACGAATTGTTGGGGGAAAAAACGTATACCCCCCCCCCCCGTTAACACATATTACGTGACAGTTGCTGTTGTTTTTTGTGGCTCTGCTTATTATATTGACTCATGTCTTACAAAAACTTTGGAGTACTATTGTTACTTCATGCCTTAAAACTTTATAGCTTTCGTTATTAAATCATGATTCATAGCATTGATAACAACGAGAAAGCATTAGGTAATCACTAAAATCATTATTCAATGAGACACGTACATTAACATTCGATTTTCAAGCTCGCGAATAACAGACTGCATCTCATGTTCAAGGGTTATGCTGGGACATGAGTGTTAAACTTTAGTGAAACATGTTGAGTGGATTATAACCCACAATATATATCGTTGTTTCGATCAAACTAACACGTCTATTCCATTCATTAATTTATTTTTTCTCAATGTTTTTGTCACGATCTGTCTGGATTAATTTATCAGTCCCAACCTTGTTCGTGTCAAGCTTATCAGGTGTAGCTTGTAATGAATCCTGATAATTAAAGGAAAAAGTTATAACCTATCATTCTTTCTTTCATCTTCTGATATCAATCTGTAATATATTACTTTTAAAACCTTAAAAACGTAAGATTCTTCCGATTCTTATGACAGAATTAAGATAAGGATGCCATAACTGTGATTTATATTCAGCGTTATTACAACCAATATCTTCCAAATCAAGTTCCTCGATAATGGACGTGAAATCACTAGTAAAGTTTCATGTATAAACTAAATACACTATTCAATATGTACTCCAAAAAGCGTGATATTCTGATAGGTGTAAGTAGGTAAAAACTTGCAATAAACATGACATTCAGCCGAGCGAGACGTTTTTAGGGACTGTAGCCTTAACAGCAACTATGTGAATTAATATCATAGTATGTGCATTGTTTATTGTTTTATGCACTTACATAACTATTACGACCTGTCTTTATGATTGCCAATTAAAATTCAATGTTAAAAAACAACAACAACAACAATAAAATTGAAATATGTCCCTATTTTTTCACCTTATATAGGCCATAGAGGCTGGTAATAGTGTGATATCCCTTGAGATTAGACGAACATCATCACTATGCGATGCTTCTTAAACCTCCTAAAGCCTCTTAAAAGCAATACATTGGAGATCAATATCACGGTATGACGGAAACCAGGGGTGTTAAAATGTTGTTGGTTGTAGGTAGGTTATATAGAGAGATACTGTCTGAAAAGAATAACAGAATCTAGAGAATAATGCTGATTGACACAATTCATTAGTAAATAACTTTATGAGCAACATTAAAAGCCTGAATTGACTAAACCAAGCTTCAGAATAGATATTAACAACAGGCATGACAGAAGAACATATCTTAAATTAGGGAAACTATGAAATAATGAATGTTAACCTTAACTAAATTAAACATCTGAAACGGTAAGATCAATAACATCTCGTTCACAACGCATTATCTTGATAAAATAATTGATTTATTTTACAGGAAAATGTAATTATTTTATTAGAATCAAATGTAAATGAAAATCCTACAAATTCCTGAACATCTAAGAGTCATAACGTACATTACAACGATAAGGAATAACGAACTTTGATCAATTCAATGTGGACGCCCATTCCACTCAACCATTATTCCTTACACGAAAAATCAATACCAACCCGAAGCGAACTGATCGTGCTTTCCGGTTCCATTTCGACTTATCATCTAGCAGATATGAGTGTAACAGCATATTTACGGGAGGTGTCATAAGTGATTTTCTTGGAAAAACCATGGAAACATGTTTGGTAAGAACGATGCTATTTAGTAAAATATTTAGAATGAATTGAGTGTTGGTTTTTAATGGGAATCAAGTAGGTTATAAATATAAACATGTTCTACCGATTTATGTAAAAATATATGTCGGTAAAAAAAATAGTGGGAAGAATCTAGGGCAGTCACTTTAACAGAGAGACTTTTAAAATACCGGTGTTATAAATGATCCCCAATTCACAAGCTTTACTTGTTTTACACGTCACTGCTGTTAATTGAATAATTTTACAATTTGTTTCAGTATCAATGTACGGTTTGTTGAAAAGTATTTTAAGGAAATTATCATCAAGGTACGTTAAAACTAAAAAGGGTTAGATATTTGAGAATTTAATATTTAGTAAAATGCGAATGTGGTAAATGTGAAAGCATTACAGTTCATTATCTTTTAGGTATATTAAGACTCAAGAGTAATTGAATATATAATTTATTCCAATTACTTAAAAGATTTCAAGTGATATTTGATCGAAAAGTTCACCAGAGTTAATAAGTATAGATAATCCCCACTTGAGAAATTGCAGTCCTTAACAATCCTTTTGTGTCTACAGACGTCTTTGCTTTAGTCGAAGACAATAGCCTATCCTATACTTTGATTGACAGGCCTTTTTTTGCGGTAAAATTAGTTCGATACTTTTTCATTTACGACTTAGTTTACGAATTCCTTAACTTACGACAAACTTGAACCGGTCAAATGTATATGTACAGTATGAGTCAAAATAAGGTTCACCGAGATTCATGATTGCATAACAAACAAAAAAACTACTGATATTTAAAACCATTTTAAGCACCTTGGAAATACGCAGACTGTACTGCTAATTTTAAGAATGAAGGATATCGGACAAAGGAAATTCCTAAGAGAAGCCTGTTTTAGTAAAGAAACACATTTTACCAACTGTCTACGGAATTGATGAGCAAGAAAAATGCAAAGTAGATACTGTTGCTGTGCATTCAACTGTTACTAATGCCCTACTCTTCTTTCGATTGATGAAGTCTGGAACACTGTCCTTTATGCTCACAATCCGAGTTTTAGATCTTAATGGCCCATCTTTGCATTTAACATTTTTTGGCTGACAATTTGCTTTAGGTTTGCTCTGCAAAACAGCTTTGAAACTTCAACTACGAAATCTCTTGTGCACATGTTTCCGAAGGTGCCATTCGATTTATGAATTCCAGTACCAACGACCGGCTTTACCAATTCAGTGTCAGACAGGTTCAAAGCTTGTTCCATGCATAACATTGATTGATATATGTGTATGCCATTCCTACATCGAAAATCATAGCTTTTATATGGTTCTTTTAAATTTATGACCCGTCATATCGAAAGGTCGGCAAAATTAAAATTAATTTTTTGGTCTCATATAAAAGCTGAGATTTTAAGCTTTAAAATGACACCTTCATTTTGGTTATTGTATGTTCGGTTGCGAAGTTACACCCAAATTGGTAAAAGGCATCGAGCTGATTCGGAAAACTACAGTTCTGAGAAAATCGAGTTTAAAGTTTTTGTACTTAGTAAATCTTGAATGTAGAGAGGATTTTAAGCTTGGTTTTTAATACATTTTTCTTATGTTGTGGATGTTAGAACCTGATTAATATGATAGAATACACTTCAATGATAACCTTTCTGATGAAATTAGAAAATCGACCTTGGACGTGATTTTTGACTATGCTTAGCTTCAATGGCCCGTATCTCGTAATGTACTATGCCGGTATTAAGGTACCTTTCTATATGACGATCCACATTTGTCCTTTCAGTTAAAGATTAGCATATCATAGACAGCCTTTCATATCTCCTTGCTTTAATGTTCAAATGAACACTCTTAGAAAGAAATTATCAAATATGAGACAAAAAGGATCAATTTTGATCCTTTTTGGGTATCAAATATGAGCTTATCCTTTAAGGATCAAAGTGATCCCCAAAAAAGGATCAAAAATTTTGATCCGAAAAAGGATCAAATATTTCTTATAAAAAAGACCTGCAAAAAACATCACACTGAAGTGACGCTAGCAGGGTTTGAACCCACGCCGCACTCATACCTGCTGGTAATTACGAGACCTAGGCTCTAACCACTCAACCACGCCGGACTGTGTGATGATATCAACGTATTTATATATGTTACACCATTGTATACATTCCCCGATGTGTAGTGGATATTGGATTGTACTCAAATATGAAACAAAAGATACGCTGGATCCAAACGCGGTATCAAATATGAGCTCATCCTTTCCGTATCAAAGTAAACCAGAAATACGGATCAAAACTTTGATATTGTAATCAAAAAGGATAAAAATAAAATGATCCTAAAAAAGGATCAAAAATGATCCTTGTGAATTTGATCCATTTGTATATATTGATCCGCAAAAGGATCAAAAGTGATCCTTAAAGGATCAAAAGTGATCCTTAAAGGATCAAAATAAAATGATCCCAAAAAAGGATCAAAAATTTGATCCCCGCCTTCTAAGAGTGAACAGTCGAATGAAGGGTAGTGTAGGGTCAGGAATTCCTAAACAGGTAATCACTTAGCTTAATCAAGTGCTTATTTTGCATTTGTAATTGGGCTGCTAATTTATTCCGTGGACAGCTTGAAGAAATTGTTTCTTTTAAAACAGGCATAACGCCTTCTAAGAACGACTAATTTCCTTCATTCTTTCTAAAATTGGGAGATGAGTCTGCTCATTTACCAGGTGATTCGCAGCGGGACTGAACATCAGTTTTTTTTGTAAGCATTCGTGAATCTCGGTCAACCTCATTTTGACTCATCCTGTATGAAATAATATGTAGCGTTTCATCTTCTGTCAACCACTTGAAATAAAGAAATATTAAATATACATTGAAGGAATATAATCAAAGCATTAGCATTACGGACCCACTGGCCAGTATGGCAACCTTACCCATTTAGGCAAGTTACGTCTTTTGCAATCTCAAATCTAAAACAATCCCAATATGTAACCTTACGCTCTTTATTAGTCAATTTTGGACATGGTATATGTGACCGTCCAGTCCGTATGAGTAGTAAATGCCAGAAACTTCATTTTGCGCAGGGG
>JXSR01S000149.1:28061-40300 GCA_000969725.1 Ophiothrix spiculata
TTCTTTTCTCCGGAGAAACAGCCTGTTTCACTTATTTCTCCCAATTCCCTCTACATTTCTTATCAAAATACTAAGAATCACATGTTTTGATGATATAGACCACATGGGCTTTAATTTAGCTCAACTTGAGCTCGCATCCCTTGTACACTGTCCCCAAGCTGACCGCTTTCTTTTCCTTTTTTTCTTTTTCAATAAGAGTTACTGGTGAGAGCTTATAATATCAGTTTATACATTTTGAATACGGTTGGAACCCGGAAGAACGTTCTTGTTTAAGTAAATAATTGACGGCGATAATTGTCGAGGGAAGGAGACATTGTATTCTGTGACACATTTTCAAACCAGAAATTTCATAATACAGTTTCCACATGTAACGGCATTTGGGCGTGGAAACAATATCGATATAAATCAACCGTGTGTAAAATTGGCGTAAAAGACGTGAAGCGGTCTGCAGCCTTAGACTTAATATTATAGCATATCAGGACTTGATTTTTTTGGTATTTTGTTACTTGCACTACAATATGTATCTCTTTGATTTTACAGATGAAAACAATAAAAAATGATAAGGAAATGAGCTTTTATGTGAAATATATTTCCGTGTTGATGTTTTTGGGCGCTATGATCGTGTGCGAAGTAACTGGCTAACAAAGTAAAAACGCAGTATGTACATTGCAGATCAATTACAAGCTACATTTGCATGTTAAAATAAAGTATCTGCTATGCATTATTATAAGACATACTGCATTTTACTTGCTATTGTTTAAGTCATTCATTGTATCTTTATGTAAGACCAAGTGTTTGTTTAGTGGTCATTATAACTAATCTATAATCTATAATTCCAATTACTGAGTCGGGGGCGTCGTCAACACAGCCTCGTGTTCTCAACGAAAAAAAAAACCCACGTGTTTTGGGGTCTAAATACACTGATATTCAACAAAAGGGTATTTTTCCAAATCATATTCACACTGATGCCAATAAAAATGGGGATTTTTTTAAAAGTCAAATCAAGTTCAACAAAGTTCCACAAAGGTCCTATTCAGCAAAACACATAAAGGATATGCTTTTCCTAATTAAAAATCGAACATGAATGAGTTAGACATACAAATTAAGGTCGAAGGGCCTATTTTTTTCAAAATTATGTTGTATTTAATGCTGTAACATCGAATATTGTACATGTATTGTAGCTGTAAATTAAAACCCGATGTACTTTAATTAACCCTAAAAGAGCCGGGGGGGGGCGGAATCCGCCCCCCCCCCTCCGGAATTTTTGTTATACCTCTGCCGGTTGTTATTTTTTCGCGCTGAAACTTCTTGACTTTTTTCCTTAAAGCCTTGCGCTTATTTTACGACCATTTTTGTGAAAATCGGACCTAGGGTTAGGAAGTGGCGTTCCGTAATGGCAAGCTGGGTCAACCGAAAAACTTACCAAAAACTGATTTTCAATGCAAATTACATACAAATCGTGTTTTTTGTTCTTAGGATACACTTCCACTATGTTTTATTGTATTTATTTGATTTATTTAGAGTAAGAACATGCCTAAGTATACTTTGCCACACATTATTGATAAAAATTGCAACTTTTGCTCGAAAAAATTGCGAAAAATGAAGATTTTGGCGATTTTTGGTGATTTTCGCGTTTTTCGACGCGACGTCTTATGACGTCACTGTGACGTCATACAAGGTCCGATTTCAATTTGTTTGGTACCAATGGACTCGTGAGGGTCATAGCTATCCACCAGTACCCTACACTTGATGTTTCGTCAATCGGTTTCCGAGATCGGAAGGGGGGGGGGGGCGGAATCCGCCCCCCACCCCCGGCTGTGAGATGGGTCGAAAAAGCCCGGCTCTTTGAGGGTTAATGGTGACATTGAGTGTATTGAAGCTGTGAATTACACCCCAGTCCCGGGGAAGAATACGCTATTCAAGTGCAAATCGACCCGGGTGATTACGCCATTGATGTGGAAATAATGGGCACATTTTAGAAATCTGAGGGGCAGGAGGTGTTGGAAGTAACCCATAGTGTACTATGTGATGACTCACCCCGAAAAGGGGGACTTTGCAACATAACTCTTTTCGAGAAACTGATAAAAATAGGCAGCAAAAAATAATGAAAATAAAAAAAAATTCCAGTTGTAAAATTTGATCGCTTTGATCAATTTCAACAAGTAAGGTGTCATTTTAAAGATTAGAAAATGCTGTAACAGATGACATGATAAAATCAAAATTGATATCATCTGCAAAGTCTCCCCTTTCGGGATGAGCCATTACATATTTGTGATGACTCACACCGAAAAAGGGGACTTTGCGACAGATCACTTTTCGAGAAACTGGTGAAAATAGGTAGCAAAAAAAAAAGAAAAAAATAAGAATTTCCAGCAGATTTTCTGTTGTAAAATTTGATCGCCATGATCAATTTCAACAAGTAAGGTGTCATTGTAAAATTTAGAAAATGCTGTAACAGATGAAATGATAAAATCAAAATTGATTTTTTAAACCGATTGATACCTGATACCTGAGGTCACTTCTCGATCAGGTATTAATCTGTTCGGTTGGAGACTTAATAGGCAAGGGGCAGCCTATCATTTGAACACACATTAGAGGTATAGGGGCAACCTACTTGTGTAATTGTGCAAATAACTGTTGGCAAGGGGCAGCCTTCAGAAATACTTTTTTTCAAGAGCCACGAATATATCATAAGAACAACACATCAGAGGTTAGGGGCAACCTACTTTTGTGTGAATCTATTGGCAAGGGGCAGCCTTCAGAAAGGCTCTTTTCAGAGCCACCACAATTTCAAAGAGGTAATCTACTTTTAACACTGTTGGCAAGGGGCAGCCTTCAGTGAATGGCTCATGCGAGTTATCAGTTGGACGTGACGGCTCACATGTCTTTATAATAATAGTTGTCCTGAAGAAGTCAGAGCTACTCCTGATGAAAGCTTGACAGTTCAAAAATTGCCCGACGGCGAACCCGTTAAAATCTACCAAAATATATACTTAACTCTTTAAAACTGCCAATCTTTTAAGGATTGGTCACTCACCTACACCACTCTTCTAGTGTCAGCGACCAATCTAAAATAGTGGCGGCAGTGACCAATCTAAAAGAAAAGCAATTTTAAATCTAACAAAGACTGAAGAATAACTCTAACAAAAAGATAGAAATGTCAATCTGTTCGAGTGAAACAAAATTCACTTCAAGAAAAAGTGACCATTCACTTTTTTTTTCATTTGAGATGACAATTCATCATTAATGTGATGTTAAATACCCTTTAGATGTCAAATTTGTGTTAACTATTAATCAAATATTTCACCACCCTTACACATGCATAGGTTTATTCATTTTCATTTGTAAGTAACATGAATTTAAAGATCAACACATGAAATGTGTAAAATTGATTGTGATATTATCACAGGAGTTGTTTTTACATGCCAAAAGAACTTTGAAGTATTTTTGTCAGGCCTTAACGGTGATCCCGTAACTTGCCTGCAAGTCTCAATAGTGTTTATGCACGGGAGAAACTCAACATTTTTACTCGCAATCTCCAAACTTACCAATGTTTAAATCACTCAAAACATGCCCTCACTATCATAATACATTCAGGATTACAGCAAGAGGTCTTAGATACGGTCGCATAGAGACAGAATGTTTGTAAACATATCAGACTTGCTATGTTTATACGAATCAAAACTGAGTTCAAAAAACATATTTTAGGTCACTTTTTCCACTTTTTCTAATAGTCACCGTATTAAAAAGATATTTTTCTTGCCAAAACTCAAGAAAATTTTATTAGCTCCTGTCAACCAATACTCTAGGGATCGTCGCCTTAAGTGTATCAGTTGTAGATTTTTGATCAAGATATATCTTCAGGGTTTTAAAGCCGATTATCTCCTCAATCAAGTAGGAGTCCACAGAGGAATGCAACTTGAATTTTGTTAAAACAAACAGCAATATTACATGTCATTAATTAAATATCATTCATCGATTTGGGAAAACAAAGATAAATAATTTGAAACCTGTTATGACAAACCACCAAAAAAGTAAAGTGCACGATATGAAATATTTAATCTCATCGATTGACTATTAACTGTTATTGTAATTATTTTACACTTGACAAGAGTAATAACACCATGAAACTGTTTCTGTTGTTAAAGTATGCAATTTTGCCTGCCGTGTATTGTATCCAGTAGCACGTGGAAAGGGGCTGGGAGTCGGACACGTGTACCCCACCAGTTAGGTGCGTTAGTCGGAGGAATAGTTTGCGATCTGGAAAAATTAACACTACACTCTTAAAAAGAAAGGATCAAAATTGATCCGATAAAGTATCAAATATGAGCTTACCCTTTTCCGGATCAATTTTGATCCAAATTCTCCTCAAATTTGATCCTTTTCGGATCAAAACAGAGTGTGTTTGATCCGAAAAATATAAATTGGAGATCCAAATTTGAGGAGAATTTGGATCAAAATTGATCCGGAAAAGGGTTAGCTCATATTTGATACTTTATCGGATCAATTTGATCCTTTCTTTTTAAGAGTGTAGGTCAAATATGTACCCTGAAACAAAAATTTGCGAGCATCTAAAGCTTCCTGCTGGACCCCATCAGAGGTCCTATACCATAGCAGTACGAACATGTGTTCGAAAAGTCAGCATACCTCTACTATGGTTTCATCTTAGAGGGAGATATTGCGTGTGCCCCATTCCAGAAATTATAGGCACGCCGCTGATTGTATCTGAGTGGGTACAAAATATTTTAATATTGGAAAATGGATTTCCGTAGTTTCTGTTGTCTGTATGCTACAAATTGTCAGTGAGTATGAAATAACAATTTCAATTTCCATCAAAATCCAACATACCATTCGCTGGCTATTTATATTAAACGGCACTCAAGCTGAGAGGATTATATTAAGACGTTTTATCATTTTCGGGATATTGTGATATCTATAGGCAGCAGTCAGTTGTCAGTGGAACTGTCATAATTGAATTTCTATAATTTATATGTATATCAGGAAAACAGAAATATATTTTATTGGGTTATTTCCAACACTTAATTCAAAATTAACTAACATGTAACGGAATTCTTATTCCTAAAAATAGAATTTATAAATTGTACAACGTATCTGCTAAACGTAGTTGGCCCAATACAACTTACTCAAGCAAGATTGTTGTTGTATTTTAGGGAGCTCTTCAAAACTCAACCGTCATTTAACCCGGTGGATCCACCTCCCGGTTTGCTATTATTTTTAACAATTGCAAAATCGCCAGAACCGGTCGACGATTAGTCGCCAGTACGTTGAGTTTGGAAGCGGCCCTTTAAGCCATTTTAGTTGAATAATATTTATGCGACTTAGGATAATGTGGTACTTGAATTAACAGCAGTCAAAATTTGTTCCTGGTACCTGAGCCCGTATTATGTAATGGCAGCTCGAGGCAAAAAGCAGGCAGATATAGATTCTTTTGAGGTAATATGTCAGTCACAGCGTTACACTAATATTACATAATACAGGACATAATGGACTCACCTGTTGAGTTCCCATTCCTTGCTTTTTCAATCTTTTGTATCAGAATTGATTTCTAGTAAATATGGTACATGGTTGCTATAGGTAATAATTTATAAGATTGTATTATTAGATTCACGTTTTGATGTTAGAATTTAAATCTATATATTTTGCCAATTTATATAGCAATATATTATAATAATTCTTGTCAACTGGACACTTACTTTTCAATGGCTACAGCATCACTCCTTATTGAGAAAACCACTCGATGGTTGCTACACATGCCTGCTAAGGAAACAGTTATAATGGCAATCTCACACCACAAAAATGAACTGTATGGGAGCATGATGCTAATATCAGAGAGACTGAGATTGGGAAGTAATGATGAGATTTGCTGGGCGTTGTGGCAGAAGAGAAGATGAAGCATTCTCCAAAGTGCTCTTTTAGCAACCCAAGCATGGTAAAAGAAAAAGAGGACCAATCCACGAACGATTACATAAACCTAATATACAGGGCTGGCCGTTCAAGACATGAGAAACTGTATGCAGGCACGATCTGTGCGGAATCCAGAAACGCCCTAAGGAAGTAAGCAAGCATTCAAGGGTGTTTGTATGTATCAGCATGTATCACATTGTTTAACCCAGCAACTCTCTTCCTTTCTTTCATTCACTTTTTCTCTATGTTTTTGTCACGATCTGTCTGGATTAATTTATCAGTTCCAACCTCGTGTTATGCTTTTCTGCTGTAGTTTGTAATAAAACCTGATGATTAAAGGAAAAAGTAAAACCCTTTCATTCTTTCTTTCATATTCTGGTATTGATCTCTAATATATTGCTTTTAGAACCTTAAAAAACATGAAATTCTTCATATTTTTACGACAGAAGAAAAAGGCGCCAGAAATGTCATTTATCTTCAGCGTTTTTTCAACCAATATCTTCCAAATCTAGTACATAAGCTATATATGATTTGACAATTCGAATTCTAAAATAGGTTTACATTAGGTAATACTAGTTGCCTGTAAGTGTAAAATACATTAGGCATTGTACATAGGTGATAGGCTTACTTAGTAAGCGGTAAATAGTAATAGCATGCTGAATAAAATAAGATTTTGCAACTCTGTGAATGAATATCATAATAATATATGCATTGTTTATTGCTTTAATGCAGCTCTATTGCGACCTGTTGATTTACTAATCCAAAATTCCATGATTAAAAAAGCAACAACAACAACAGAGGCAGCAACCGCAACAACAACCACAACAATGAAATTAAAAAAAAAATAGATAAAAACCTTACTGTTATTATTAATAACCCTCGTCCAAGGGTTGGGGTGGTTACCCCCCCCCCCCCCCTTCCCTTAACGGATTGTCGGTAATTGCCCCAAAGTGACTTCGGGCATCTATGTAATTGTTTTAACATCTTTTGTGGTCATATTGATGAAAAAAGTCGTGGTACCACCTTAGGTGAGGGTAGGGTAAGCCGTCAAAGTCCGTGGGTAGGGGGAGGGGTGGTAACCACCCCCTCATATAAAAGTCGGCATTTTGAAAAATATCTGCATGCTAACAAGCTTAAACTTACAGAACATGTTAGAACTACCATTTCTTTTATTCATTAGTAAAAAACCCAAGGAAAATCTGATATTTAACTTTTATAGCGAATTTTTTACCTTTTTTAAAATTTTCGAAATATTTCGACTTAAAGTACTTTAAGACATCATAATTACGTAACACCTTGACCGATTTTCATGATTTTGGTATCAATAGAAAGAGGAGACCCTACCCTTTAGTATCAAACAACCACATTTTTGGCGGGCAATTTCATTTTCACAGGGGGAGGGGTGGTAACCACCCCCCCCCCACACACACCTTAGGTGACGACGTAGTAGAAAATAGCTTGGGTTAATCTGATATAGCATTTTGAATTGAATTTAAATTGAAGTGTACTCTTGATATTAACATGAAAGTAAGAATAACTTTATGTAAATACCGCTACTGTTGGCTCTGATGGAAAGGGCTGTTTGTGTCTGTTTCAATTGATCCAACGTTATTTTCTTATGCATAACCAAACAAATCAAATAGCACCACCAAGTAGGACATGTGCTAGATTGTCAAGATATTGGTTGAAAAAATCATATTCAACTTATATAGGCCATAGAGGCTTGTAATATTGCGATGTCCCTTGATATTACACGAACATCTTCACCATACGATGCTTCTGAAACCTCCTAAATCCTATAAAAATAATATATTGGAGATCAATATCACGATATGATGGATACCATTGGTGATAAAATGTTTTTGGTTGCAGGTGGGTTATACAGCGAGCTACTGTCTGGAAAAATGTGATAAGATCTAGGGAATAACGCTAAGTGATTGACACACATTCATATTACAACAGGAGAGCATAATTCTAAATAATAGAAATTATGAAATAATGAATGGCACTGCAAGGCATGTCTGATATTCACCTTTTAAGTTCAATTAAACATCTGAAACTATAAGATTAGTAACAATTGAAAAGGGGAAATTGAATTGAAAAGGGGAAAACCCTCTTGTAAACAATGTCTTGCTGCATCTTGTAAGGATTTAGATGTCGATTAATCCTTGAGTGTACATTGTACATGATGTCTGTGGTCTCATTGGTCAAACATATTTAAAACTAAACCTAATATGATAAATAGTTTTTACGCACAACAAGAATATTTGCTAAACCTGTATTCATGGTTTACACACAACAAGAATATTTGCTAAACCTGTATTCATGGTTTACACACAACACGAATATTTGCTTAACCTGTATTCATGGTTTACACACAACACGAATATTTGCTAAACCTGTATTTATGGTTTACACACAACAAGAATACTTGTTAAACCTGTATTCATGGTTTACACACAACAAGAATATTTACTAAACCTGTATTAATGTTTTACACACAACAAGAATATTTGCTAAACCTGTATTCATGGTTTACACACAACACGAATATTTGCTTAACCTGTATTCATGGTTTACACACAACACGAATATTTGCTAAACCTGTATTTATGGTTTACACACAACAAGAATACTTGTTAAACCTGTATTCATGGTTTACACACAACAAGAATATTTGCTAAACCTGTACTCATGGTTTACACACAACAAGAATACTTGCTAAACCTGTACTCATGGTTTACACACAACAAGAATATTTGCTAAACCTGTATTCATGGTTTACACACAACAAGAATATTTGATTAACCTGTATTCATGGTTTACACACAACAAGAATATTTGCTAAACCTGTATTCATGGTTTACACACAACAAGAATATTTGCTAAACCTGTATTCATGGTTTACACACAACAAGAATATTTGCTAAACCTGTATTCATGGTTTACACACAACAAGAACATTTGCTGAACCTGATCCTACAAAGTGTTTGTAAATTATACATAATTTTAAGACTTCAATCTGTATGTATTTACAATTTGCAAAAGGTTTTTTCAATCAACAAAACATACTACGAACTATATTGAAAAGCATATAGTGCCGTATCTTTAAGAAAAGCCATTACCATGACAATGCTGATGTATCCTGTGGTGCCTGTGATGTTTTCCTCACCAGTAAAGTATCAAATGTCTCTTTGCCGTTCAATGACAACGTTCTAAAACGGATGACTTGTCTAGAAGTAAATACTTCTTTAGATGCATTATTTACACAGAGGAAGAAAATACAGGTCGGTAATGCATCTGGAAAGGTATGACAGGGCAAAAACTTGATGTAATTCAATTTTCTGCACTCATGGGAAATTAAGAGTTGATGCCCATATGCATGATGTGTGTCCTCTCTATTCATCGTAGGAAGTTCACAATGCGCTATACCCGGTCATTGTGCAAACATGATAGAAAGGAAGTCATCGCCATTTACGTGCTTTGAACAAAATGAAAGGTCGAATCTAAAGAGAGATTGTCCAACCTAATTTTTAAATTCGCAAACTTGGGACACAATTCTATCTAATAATTCCAATTGGTACATTAGGTTTTGCTAAAATAATAGAAGTTAATGTGCTGAAGGCCGTTAGCCTTTTTGTTATATTTATCTAAATATCAAAGCTGTCTAACTATTAACCCTCGTCTTTCTGAGGGACGGGGTGAGGACTGGGGTGCTATCTCCCCTTAATGGTTTATCGTCGATTGAACCAAAAAGCTACTGTGACCCTGGTGTAATTTTATACATTATCTGTGTGTTATGATAACCGTTAAAGTCCAAGGGTAGGGTTAGTTGAAATAAAGACATCCCAATAACCTTGTAAGTTTAAGGGACAAGATTTCAAATGGTGTTGGTTTCCACTTGAAATTCATGGCTGGGCATAAATATTTAAATACGCCCGATTATGTTATTGCAAAACTACCCGTCTCTTTGTGTTACACACAAATTATTATTTCATCAACTTATTAAAATATCAAACCGAACAAGTATGCAAATAATATAAAACAGAACACTCTAAAATCTAAATTGCTTTTATAAAATCGTCAAAACTGCACTTTGCCAAGAAAACAGTTGATTATGGTAGACAATGATTGGACAATACCGGAATAGATTTAAAATTTAAAGCAATTTAAATACATGGCGCAATGGTTTTCTTAAAAAAAAACACCCGTAACAGTTGATGATTGCAAAGTAGGCTAAAATAACAGACGAATTAAGAACTGTTTGCTTCAATGATAGACAGTTGTATATTGCATAGAATTTAAATGAGGAAAATATGAAACTTTTAAACGAGGTCACTGCTCGAGTAGTTAGAATACGTTATCCATTCAAATAACCACAACGATTGCAAGTGATATTTGATAGAGCAGATTTGTTAAATTTAAATAACACGGGTATAATGTTTCTCCAATCTGTAGGAATTTGAAATTGATTTCATAACGATATGTAAAGAACAACGTTTGTAGAATAACAACGTTAATGAATTCATATCCTCGAGGGATAATATCGGGGAAATTTGAAATCAAGGATAGTGTTTATATCTTATTAAAGGCTCAGACTCACATATCATATTTAAACTTGAAAACAAAAATACAGGCTTTGACTTGTAATTTGCTTGTAATTTATCTAGTATGGGATTGAAATTGCAATCTTAAAATTACAAATTTAATTAAGTGAACAATCTTTCTAGGTTTAAAATAAGTCTTTCAAAGAGAATAAAATATGTAATTACAAAAATATTTAAAGATTAAAAAAAGGTTTACTTTTTAAAGATTATAGAGTAAAGTAACAGCTGATAAATAACTGATTTCAAGTGGAAATTTTAGTCTTTCTGTCAGTGAGTCTATGGTACCACCAGCCAAAAGTTGTTAAAATTAGTGCATATTTTCATGCATGGTTATGGATGTAATTTTCAACAACTCACTGTATATCTTTATACAAGAGCGTACCGTTGGTGATTCGTGATGAATCCACAATTGATATTCAAATTAGCGCGTTTTGCACGGCATGGCGTTCACAAAAGTGCGTTTATGCAGTACACAAAAGTCGGCGCACTGATCATCGCGCGTCAGACACCTCAATGTAGTTCTTGCACAATTCCGGTGCTTGGGAAAAATTGATAACGTCAAAGCAGCATATATGATAATTTAGTAGGCCTAAATAATTTTTATGAAGTTGAGTAGGCCTATCTGTTATTTTAAAAACATTTAGAATGTAATTCGTACGTTTTCAGGAAGGTTTTCGTTGTTGAAAGGTATTCAAACACGCCACAGAGTTGTTCATCGCGAATCAACAACTCTGCATCCGATGCGTCGGCGTATTTTTTATCTAGCTCGGGTGGCTAAAGCCATCCTCGCGCGATAAAATACGCAGACGCATGGCTGCAATCTGCATCCGATGCGTCGGCGTATTTTTATCACGCTCGGGTGGCTAAAGCCACCCTCGCGCGATAAAATACGCAGACGCATGGATGCATCGTTGTTGATTCGTGATGAACAACTCTGTGCCGTGTTTGAATACCTAAATATTTCACTTTCATCGTAGGCACGTGATACAGTATAATTGACTTGATTGGTCAATTTGCCAATATTATCACTTTCTGTCTTTTAATCCTTTAAAGATAATAATTAGAGGGTTGAGAGCCACAAGACCGTATCTGCACGAAGAAATAAGAGCCAGAAGGCTGTATTTGAACCTTTGTTGCACGTGAAAGCTCTCAACCCTCCATATTTAAACCTTGCGTTAAGACTCGATAGAAATTATCTTTAAAGATTAAAGATTAATCTTTTAGATTTACATTTCATTTTAATTCGAAATATAAGTGTGTACACACAAGCATTAGAGCGGCGTCTCCTACTTTTCTCATGCTTTTCAAAATTTATGCACTCCAAGTTTTTGATAGATAGACACAAATATATGTAACGTTACTATTCGACGACGGTTTAACATATTTATTGTTGGTATTTAGTTAACACAATGAATCTGTCAAATTGCAAGCAATTACATTATCAGGAATCACATAGATTTTGTCTCTTAACACTTACGAGTCATATAAGTCGTAAGTCATGTAAGTGGTCAAGGTCCTCCACATAGTGGTCAAAGAGGGGAGGGGGGTCCATATGGACCCAACACTTAAAAAAGCGCTTTTGCGAAGGAATTTTACGTTGAAACTCTGGTCACAGATAAAGCGCTTTTGCGAAGGAATTTTACGTTGAAACTCTGGTCACAGATTAAGTACTTCAAAAGAACTAAAACAAAGAAAACAATTTGAAAA
>JXSR01S000150.1:14189-25102 GCA_000969725.1 Ophiothrix spiculata
GTTTGTTTTACAATACAACAGAGGGCGCTGTTCAAATTTGTTTTGCATATAAAATCGAAACCGAATAACTTTTTTCTAATTATATTTTTACGATGTAATTGTACTTGCAATGTACAAATTTGAGCAACATTTCATGCGAAAATCTTTTCGGGAACACGGTTTCTGAAATTTAGGCGGGAAGCCCTTATGAGTAATGGTACTAGAACGCACTGTGTCATGCAGTCTTCAAATGTGTAAATTTAGGTTAAAGTCATTTTTAGTGTGGTGAAAAACAGATAGCGTTTAAATGTTACAAATTTCTTTTGAGAATTGCACACTTTTTTAAGTGCACTACAGTAATGTATTACTGAAATAAATGAGCTTTTAACTGCTTTTCATATTTTTACTGGTATTTTGTTTTATTATGAAACACAAACTAAACCTAGATGCTACATAACATAAAAATTTTAATTTTGGCATCTAGATTTGTTTTGTATTTCTCTGTAAATCTCAGGGGCGAAACAAAAGAGTAATGATCACAACATATGCCTATCTCTGAAAGTTACCGCAAACCAGGGTGACTTTGAACACTTTTTTCTGATTTTGCAATTTTTTTTTAATTCTTATCATACAAAAGTTTCTGATATTTTGCTTTCAAAATACCTCCTGGGGCATGGCCTTTTTCATGTTTTTCTGATGATTTTGGCACACCTACCAAGTCTCGTCGATTTGAAGTCTGAATGCATCAAACTCGCCAGCAAGCGACACAGATTTGCAAAGACAAGTTGGTTTAAAAAATTACCTCTGAATTTAATTCTTGCTAATTCCTGAACGACACATCGCTAGTAGCTGGGATCAATAGCACTAGGATTCGCGCCACAGCGCGAACTATTTAATTTCAACGTAACCAGGGGCGTATCCAGGAATTCCCAACCCGGGGGGGCACAACTTAATTTTGGCGCCCACAATTTTGAAATGTCAAATTGTAAATCACTCCATTTGGTGCATATATTTTTGTCCAATTCATATTTACAAGCTGCCTCTCTTTTCAATCGACAAACAATATGTAAGGGGTGTCTGAGGGATGTGCCCCCTCAGGATATAGAAAATTTTGAAATTTCAAAGTGAAATGACGCCATTTGGTGCATATCTTTTTGTGTAATTCATACTTCAAGTTGACACTTTTTGTGTCTGAGGGGGATGTGGCCCCTCAGGATATAATTTTTTTTTGAAATTTCAAAGTGCAAATCACGCCATTTGGTGTATATCTTTTTGTGTAATTCATACTTCAACATGTTCAAGTTGACACTTTTTTTCAATCGATAAACAACGTGTAGGGGGTGTCTGAGAGGGATGTGTCAGAAGATACAAATCACGCCATTTGGTGCATATTTTTTTGTGTAATTCATACTTCAAGCTGACACTCTTTTCAATCAACAAACAGGGGGTGTCTGAGGGCAGGCCCGTAGCCAGGATTTTTTCAAGGGGGGTGCGGATTTTCAAAAAGTGGACCTTTTGGAGGACAAATTTTCGTTTTGGTCGACCCTTAATAATTTTAGTAGTTTTTTAGCAGTTTCCCAAGCATTTTGTGTAGTATTTTATTAAAAAAACGACCTAAATTTGCTTGTTTTGGTGCTTTAGGTGTGTTTTTTTGTGTGGTCATTTAGTGAATTTTTGTGGACCATTTTTGTAAATTTTCAAATTTGGGAGGGTGCGACGCCCCCACCGCACCCCCCTGGCTACAGGCTTGTCTGAGGGGGATGTGTCCCCTCAGGATACAGAAAATTTTGAAATTTCAAAGTGAAAATCACGCCATTTGTTGCATATCTTTTTGTGTAATTCATACTTCAAGTTGACCCTTTTTTTCAATCGACAAACAATATGTTGGGGGAGATGTGCCTCCTCAGGATATAGAAAATTTTGAAATTTGAAAGTGCAAATGACACCATTTTGTGCATATCTTTTTGTATAATTCATATTACAAGCTGACACTTTTTTTCAATCGACAAACAATGTGAAGGGGGTGTCTGAGGGGGATGTGGCCCCTCAGGATATATATAGACAATTTTGAAATTTCAAAGTGCAAATCACGCCATTTGGTGCATATCTTTTTGTCTAATTCATACTTCAAGTTGACACTTTTTTAATCGACAAACAATGTGTAGGGGGTGTCTGAGGGGGATGTGTCAGAAGATACAAATTATTTCAATGTGCAAGTCACACCATTTGGTTCATATCTTTTTGTGTAATTCATACTTCAAGTTGACATATTTTTCAATCGACAAACAATGTGAAGGGGGTGTCTGAGGGGATATGCCCCCTCTGGATATAGGAAATTTTGAAATTTCAAAGTGCAAATGACGCCATTTGGTGCATATGTTTTTGTAAAATTCATGCTTCAAGTTGACACTTTTTTCAATCGACAAACAATATGTAGGGGGTGTCTGAGGGGGATGTGCCCCCGAGAAGATAGAAAAATGTGAAATTTTGATGTGCAAATCACGCCATTTGGTGCATATATTTTTGTCTAATTAATGCTTCAAGTTGGCACTTTTTTCAATCCAAATCTGGGTACTTATGAGCCCAGCATTTTAGTAATCGACGAACAATATTAGGGGTGTCTGAGGCCCTCAGGAGATCAGGTTGATTTACCTTTCCCCCTATTCAGTTGGCGCTCCTGAAGTTTACCAAATATTAAAACATATATTTGAAAGGTGTTTCTATTATTTTGACAGTAAAATTCGGCGCCCCTGAAGTTATCTTCTCGGGAGCATCAACTTGCATATGAAACTGGTTGGTGCCACTCTTCTCATGTTGATTTATTTTGTCCTCTTTCTTTTTTTTTCTTTTTTTTTTGTTTCTCGTTTTTCCTATATCTCTCTCTTTTGTTTTTTATCTTTTCTTTCCCTTCCTCTCATCTTTTTTCTTTTTCCCCTTACTTCTGCTTCCCTCACTTTTTAACCTTTCCTTTTTGGCGCCCTCTTTTTTTCTTTCTTCTCTCTTTTTTTTTCCTTTCCTTTTTGCGCCCCTTTTTCTCTCCCTCTTTCCTTTTGCGCCCCTTCCTCCTTCTTTTGTCTTTCCTTTCTTTCCTCTTTCTTTTTTTGCGCCCCTCCTCCTTTCTTCTGTCTTTTCATTTTTTCTACCCTCTTTCCTTCTTGCGCCCCCTCTTTCTTTTCTCTTTCCTTTTTTGCGCCCATCTCCTTTCTTTTCTCTTTCCCTTCTTTTCTCATTCTTTTTCTTTCCTTTTTGCGCCCCTCCCTTCTTCTTTTCTATTTCCTTTCTGTCCTCTTTCCTTCATTTTCTTTCCTTTTTGCGCCCTCCCTCTTTCTTTTCTCTTTCCTTCCTTTCTTTGTTTTTCTTACTTTTTGCGCCCCTCCCTCTTTCTCTTCTTTCCTCTTTCTTTTTCGCGCCCCTCCTCCTTTCTTATGTCTTTTCCTTTTGTTCTTCCTTTTTGCGCCCCTCCTTCTTTCCCTCTTTCTTTTCTTTCCGTTTTGCGCCCCTCTTGCTTTCTTTTCTCTTTCCTTTTTTGCTCCCCTCCTCCTTTCTTGTCTTCTTTTTCCTTTATTATTTGCGTCCCTCCCTCTTTCTTTTCTCTTTCCCTTCTTTTCTCATTCTTTTTCTTACCTTTTTGCGCCCCTCCCTTCTTCTTTTCTATTTCCTTTCTGTCCTCTTTCCTTAATTTTCTTTCCTTTTGCGCCCTCTTTCTTTTCTCTTTCCCTCTTCTCTCTTACTTTTCTTTCCCTTTGCGCCCCCCTTTCTTTTCTCCTCCCCTTCTTTCCCTCTATCTTTGCTTTTTTCGCCTCTCCCTCCTTTTTTTCTTTTTCTTCTTCTTTCTTCTTCTCTTTTTTCTTTTTCCTTTTTTGCGCCCCCTTTTATGACCCCGGGGGGCACGTGCCGGCATGGCCCCCCAAGATACCCCAATGGTTACGGCAACGTTATTGACCCGTTGAATTCCGTATAACAGTAACTACTAGCCCTGTACTCATTTGGTTTAAAAAAAAAAATTCAATTCCTTTTTTAGGCTATTTGAACGTAAAAAAACAAAAAAACACGTGTTTAAAGTTTTTTTAGTGTTCTTGTTATCACGGTTTGATGCTAACTAAACAGTTTGGTGACAATTTTACATATCTGATCTAACCATAAAATTAATGTAACCATAAATAAACATCAAGTCGTAATATACAGAGCTCAGTGTTTGCTACATGATTAATCTTAGTGCACTAAGGCTAAAAAAGAAACAAGTTTGTTTCCTGTGGGCCGCGCGCATTACATTTTGGCATCATATATTACAACATTAAATTTTTTATACTGATTAAAAAAATCTAAACAGCAGATTTGATAAAAAAAAGAATAGGGACGATTAAAAAATAATTACAAGAGACGTGTTTTCTTTTCAACATACAATCGAAACCGCAGTTTGCCTGCATTTCAACAGGTTTCTTACAAAAATTCATCACCCATCGGATGTTCTCATGCAAATTTGCCTTAACGTCTCATTAAAAAAAAATAAATAAAAGGAAAAATAAAAAAACGCATTTCGCATTTAGGTTTTGTGACCACCCACAGGAAACATACCTGTTTCTTTTTTCTTTTTTGTTTTGTTTTTTGCCTAATATACATGAAATGAAACGCGAGTTAAATATTAATATAATATATACAAAAGGCACCATGTTTAAATCACTGATCTGCAGTGACATAAATTGTATTGTCTTCCCACCCTTCTTGATCATTGTCAACCCTGTTGCCATAAACATAATTTTCCTTCCATCCTGAATCATTAATGTCACCAGACCTTTTATTACTCTTATCTGAATCTTGTGGGTTAATTGAAACTGTAGAATAGGCATACGCATATTCTGGATTAGACCTGGGCACAACCTTTGCCGCAGAAAGTCCGTTGTGTTTATCAGGACTTGCATACAGAGGTGATGCACTGGCGGAGACGCCCATATTGGAATAATCGAGTTGGTTATGTGCCTCTTCTGGTTCGGGCATGGACACAACTAGGTGTGGTGTGGCATATAATGGTGTTTCCTGGTAAGAATTACGAGACATGTGAATTTCTGTAGATGACTCTAACCCATTGGTATTTGTTTGTAAGTTCAATTGAGTATCAATGTTTGCTGACGATTTCCTAAAAGGAAACAAAATGAAAAGGAAAACATTCAAAAGGAAATATTTGGGAATATATACAACTTACAAAGATAGGCTACCGGTAGGCAGATTGTCGATTGAACTGAATAAAGAGTGACAAAGAATGCCGGATTTCCTTGTGTTGATACATAGGTCATGTAAAGTTCACTAGTTATTTTGATTGACGCTACGTGATAAAAGTTAGTTAATATAATAAAACTTTCAGGTTTCTTTGTGTCGTTTTAAAAAGTCTATCTACTGTTTTAAAGGATCATGATTCAAATTCTTAAAATTGTAAGTTTTCATATGAAAGGTCACCACTAAATTATAACTTTTTATTAGTCAACCTGTTTGGATGGAGTGAACTTAAAATGTGTGTTTGCTTGCTGTTAGTGATTACCATAACAAGACTCATTTTCTCTAATTTATATTGTCAGCACATGTTTCGGTTTCATAAGGAAACAATTGGAATAATTTTGTTCCATTATTAAATATGCCGTTTGTTTCGTTCAAAATGATAACTAGTTTAGTCTGTCGATAGTGATAACCAGGTTGATTTGTTAAAAACACAATGCAACTGTACCTGTGAGCGGAAAGTCGTAAATTGCAAAACTGAGTTTATTACATATTCGTATTTTCAGCTTTTGAATGATATAATTGTTATATGTCACACATTCCTGAGACAGTCGACGAAATACCAAGTTTGAATATGGGATTATTACTAATTAGTGTAAAACGGCAAAACATGATCAATCATTCGTGATGCCTTTTTAATCGAGAATAATCCAGCGATCGACCGCCGTCCGGGTTGTTGTCATTTGCTGTTGCAATGTTATCTTAAAATTTTACATTTAATTTCAACTGTCAAGACTTCCCACAAGTTGAGCGATAAAAATTTTAGAGCGTTAAAAAAAGAAAGAAATATTGCATTCCGCATACAGCTAATTTCCTTTAACAAAATCGCATACCACATAGCTTTTTTTGCAAACGGTTTTTGAGACAATTTGTTTTAAATGATTACACCTCTGCACACTGTGACCTTCTAAAATATTAGATATAGTTAAAAGAATTTATATGCCTCACGGACATCACCGTACGGATAATGAATTGAACGTTTGCCTAACGGACACCATTGTTTGGATAACCAAATAAACTACTTTTAACGATCATATAACGAACATCAACATATAAAGTAAACAATGTACGTAAGGGGAAAGTTCATGCGTTAAGCTCTGTATGTTGTTAATGTGTGTATGAGTCTTTGCATGAAAAAAGAATGGTTATCCATATTAATAACAATGGCGTGTTAGTGTTAATTAGTCATAGAACTCCAAACTAATGCAAGCACAAGTCTGAGTAGTCCATGAAGGACATGTAAATACACAATGCTGACCAAAGGCACTGCAAACTCAACCTAGCCCATATTTCGTAACTAAAGAAACTAATTCTAATCTCATTCCCGATGCAAAGGCTTCTTACCATACTTACGGCTCTAGAATGAGTAAAATTTTCTTGAATTTTTCCAGCAAAAAAGTATTCTAATTCTTAACAGAAAATGTTTTGCTCAAACATTCCTCTTGTCATTTTTGAATATTTTTGGTTTGTTATTTTTGGTAATGTAGGTTGTTTATTAATTACCCGAGTTTCATTGCAAAAAATCTCTTTGGAAAGTACTCAGTTGTCTTATTTGGGGTCCAGAGGGTTTCTTACCGTTTAACTCGGCATACAACCATAACTATGATGATAATCCCAACTAATCCAGCTCCACCTCCAACAGCTCCCATTATGCCACCTGAATTAATCAAACGGTTAGAATTTTTTTTAGCAGACCTGCACTATTAAGGCGAAATCATACTCGGCCTCCAAACAAAATTTTTCCTACCAAACATTTGGTCGTGACGTCACCAAATATTTGCCATCGAACTTAAAGTATGAACGGGTAGCAAACATTTGGTCCAATGTATATGGCAAATCAATAGCATGTGCAATCTAGCGCGAAATTTTATTTGGTCTCAACTCGGTGTTGACTGTTTTTGCTTGGGATCACTCGTCATTTTGACGACACGACCAAATGTTTGGTAGCGAAAAATTTGTTTGGAGGCCGAGTATGTTTTCGGCTTTACACCATTGTTATATTAAAAACAATTAAAGATAATTGCATATCTCATTTAAAGTAGAACACCCAATTGGTCAAAAATTCAACATAGATTACCTTTTTCCATATTAAATGAAAACTTGGATTCCATTTCCACGTTCATGCAAACTATATACAGGCCAAGTGTGAAAAGGGCTACCAAAAATTCCGAACTTGAATTGAATAAACTTTAAATTTCATAAAAATATGCTGCCTTAATTTCCTTACCTAAACCTATGTGACTCAATCTGTTGCCATCATCACTTTCTTGGCTTAATTTGGTAGTATTGTCCATTGGTTTTCTGCTAAATACTAAACCTATTGTTGTCTTTTCAAACTCCGTTGCTGTTTCTGTGATACAAACATTTATTTATATAATAATAAGTCACATTTTGACATGTTCAAACAACTTGCTCATTCCAGTAAAAACTAAACCTTTTTTGATTTCAAGCAAAAAATCAGCTTTTTTATTCGACCATATGATCAGTTTTTTCTATCCGTGCATGAATGAGCACATGTTTTAATTCAAAAATGACACAAACGTTACCAAAGAGTTACACCAAAATGTCACAAACGTTACCAGACGTTACCAAACAATACATTAAAAGAAATCCTGACGACAGAATTTTCTACCACTATTATGAACTACGGTATTTTTAAATATGTTACCCATCATCTGTGAAAAGCGTAATAAAAAATTCGCTAACATGTCAGAGAATTTTTACTTTGAAGTCATTTGGAGCAAAAAACAATTTCAGTGCGGTGTCACAAACGTTACCGAACGTTACATGAACTTTATTCAGTATTTTGGCAATTATTTTAATCTTTAAACATCTGCATGTCTTGATCCCACCAGTGAGCACCATTATCAACAACAAAATCGTTGATATAATGTTTATGCTAGGTTCTGTTGCCATTTAAAAGTGCAAATTTTCAATTTTTCGGTCACAAACGTTACTTTGGAATCACCCAACTACTTACCGAAAATGATTTTTTTTAATTTCATAAACTCAGTTTCAGAGGAAGATATCATTGATTGGTCGGTTGCAAAGCACGCAATTAATTAATCTATATTAATTATATTGTATATTATACCACTCATTCGTAAATTTAAAGCATTTCATTGGTTTATTTCCGTTTGGCAATTTTAACCATCATTCTCATTGACTCGTGTACCTTTTTTTCTAAGTCCGATTAAGGAGGTAGGTAGGTAATTCACGTAAAAAACATAACTTTTAAGAGTTATAATGGATAGAAAGTGCATTTTACACCCTTTACAGGACTTTTTACCCCATGTAAATAGGACATTGAATTCCAAAGTTATGATCAATTTTGTTCAAGACTTTCAAAAAAACGTATTAAAACAATCAGAAACAAAAGGAATATAAGCAAGTAATTCATGTTGGCTTTTTTTTTGTTTTTCCTTCAGTGATTTTTAAGGAAATGATCTTTAAAAAATCGTATCATGCAAAACGTTTACATTTAACAGGTTTGTTAACTGTTATTAAATGTAATGAATATACTGCTTCAATAATTAATACTAAAAACGTGAAATATTTTGCATATTGTTGACAGAATATGCAAAATAGCCCTTAACCAGCTCTATAAGACATTCCTATTTGAAGTTATGATTGCCCTCGTTTCAAGTGTAATTCGACACCACAAAATCGGTTACCATGGCAACGGTTAGAAATTTTTTGAAAATTTATAGTTTTCCATGATGACTATGTTTCGACCAAGTTTCAAGTATTTTGAACTTGTAGAAGTGCAGATACACGAAATACCTACCTACCTCCTTAAGCACCGTTGTCAAAGCAAAGCTACCAATATTTTGAGGTTAAAAGATATAAATGGGTGATATAAAACAGTTGTTAATTGAACCAAATTCGTATTATGGTGAATTATTTGCTCAGTGGGTATTGTTCCATTAAAAATACATCTTTCACTTCGTGATGGTCATTGGATAGTTAAATTTTGTATACTAGCGATATTAAACAAATGAAGAATTTTAAAGTTTGAATTTTGTTAGTTAAGCTTCTTATCAAAAGGCTCATTAAATTATAATGCATAAACAACTGAGATCAAGAAATACCATTTAAAGAAATTTTTGAATGAATAAATCACATCAAAACCAGAACGTATCTACATAATAGTAAGATTATTAATGAACGGTTGTTTCAAATAGGTAGCTTCAAAAATAGCCTACATAAATCTGTTTTATTTTTATTCAGTATTTGCTAAATTTGATAATTGAACTCATGAACTTTAACGTCGGGAGTTAAAATTACACTACATTGCGTTAAGATATTTTTGCCAGTCTTTTTCTTCTTTATTTACCTGTATCACAATGTGATCCTGAGTATCCATCAGGACAGCTGCAAGCATCTGGGGAGATACAGGATCCGCCATTAGAACAAGGTGGCAAACAGACAGCTGAAATGGTAAATAAAATGATTGAACAATGATTTATCACTGTGACGACGCTTTAAAGGAACCCTAGAATATATGAATTCTGCAAATACGTAACAATCTCTCCAAGATGGTCAGATTGGCATTTGGTGGTATGATGGGTACAAACTCCAGCGTCCAACTCCAGCAGATATTTGGTGAGATACACGATCCACCATTTACACAAGGCGGTGAACAAACAGCTGAAAATTGTTGACAAAAAGAATAAGATTGTTGTTGCATTTCAATGATTTATATTCTGTTCTAGGTTTTAAGATCGACACTTTTAAAAGTAATCCAGAAATTCAATTACGATATTCATGTACAATACTCATCGTTGTCACAACGTAATCCTGAGTATCCGTCCCGACAGCGGCAGGCATTTGGTGAAGTGCAAGTTCCACCATTTGAACAAGGTGGAGAACAAAAAACTGAAAATGGCAAATTTGTCAAATTTTGACAGGTATACAAAGAGTTAGCAGCCAACTAGAGTTAGCGGGGTTTCATGAATTTGGGCCCTGGTCTAAATTTCAAGTTAGACACTTTCAAATGTAATCCAAGAATCGAATTACGATATTCATTCACATTACTCACTATTGTCACAATGTGATCCAGCGTATCCGTCCGGGCAGCGGCAGACATTAGTTGTCCCCTGTTTTCTTGTTTACGTAATACGGTAAGATACCTATGGTTTGGTGTTGTATCTGTTGTATCACATGTGATACAACACCAAACCATAGATATCGTCCGTATTACATAGAAAAAGGAGGGGATAACGAATTTATCATGTAGTTTTGTGGATATAAAAACTTTTAAAAAAGTATCAAATCAAATATCAATCAAATCAATATTATAATTATTACAATTATATTTTTAACTATTTATGTCTTGTATTAAATCGAAGGATCTGTGTGTCACATGTTCAAAAATTGTTAGAAACTGTCATAAAAATATACATTTTTTTCATGTTTAATGCAGTTTTCTTCAGCTTGTCTTGTTTTGATCCGTTTACGTTTCAACATGTTTTTCTTTTTTGTCAGTACATAATATAGGGCATTGCTTTTTACAGATCTTATTGGTCTTTTAGCAATGTCCTCCATATTGTCGCGTTATTGTTCTCTTTTATGCCGTTGTTTATGTTTATGAATTTTGCTTTGTTTATATGTCTTATATGGAAAATAAAGATTTGATTTGATATTTGATTTGATAAGTTTGATTT
>JXSR01S000151.1:75619-92559 GCA_000969725.1 Ophiothrix spiculata
AGTAAAGATCACCAGGGTGAACAGCAGTACCCGTTTGATATTTGGCAGGGGTGTAGGTCAAAAATACAATAGCGGACAGTTAGCTGTGTGGATATATGTAAATTTGGAGAAAGATAATAAGACACTAGCTTAGTGTGATTTGTTTTCAATATAATCATTTCCATTCCCAGGCCTGTCCATGCCTTTGTGCGGTTCGTAGGCTTATTGTTCAAATGAACGTTGCTCAGAAAAGTGATTCATCTAATATGATATTGACTGTATGGGAAATCAGAAATCCTCTCAACTATGATGGCCCTAGGTTGGTAATGAAATTCAATAAGAACTTCAAATTGTCAATAATGCGAATAAAAATCACCTAGGGTGAACACAGTATAACCTGCTATAAAATATAACCCATTATGCTGTTTGACAAATGAACTTCATAAATACCTTCAAGTTGTTAATTCAACTGACTATGATAACCCTGGGTTGACTAATAAACTTCATTAACAACCTCAGGTTGTCAATTATGCAAGTACAAGATCAGCCAGGTTGAACATTGTACAACCTGCTATAAAACAACGGAGTACATTATGATTTACCTGCTTTGCACTACTAGTAATAGTATGTTCTACGTATAGGAACCTAAGTGGAAGACAACCCAGGGTTAGGCAACCCGGGGTTACCTAACCCTGGGTTGACTATCATGTGGGTATTTCCACCGCTGCATCACACACGCAAATTGTGTATTTTCTCTTATACATTCATGAAAACTAATTGCTATTACTATTATTGTTTATTTATACATTCATGCAAATAAATCGTAAATGCTACTTTTATCCATTACAATATTACTTTAAATAACGGCACCACATTGATCGCCTTTAAGGTAAACGTTACGATCAAGTGTAAATGTGATCGAATACTTAATCCCTGAAATAAAATTTATTATGGCTATAAAAAGTATTCCCGTCGTTTTGATGACATTTGAGAAAGCAGTGCAGCCAAGTACGTGTTGGAGAACTGCAAAAAGCCTTCTTGAAGCAGTGCAGTCAATTACGTAGGTTTATCATATCTCAATGACTGTGTATAGACTTTTCCAAAAGAATATATCGGGACCTTCCCATCATGTCTTGCTTCAAATGGGGTTATTTGTACGGGCTAAAATGAGAGAGACTTAGTAACGAAACATATCTGAAATGCAAAATCTGGACGCAGTTTGCTAATTTTGCGCCACATCTGCACTTGATAATAACGTTATTCTTAAGGGCAAACAGCTACTTCTGGTAATCAAATCTGCTTCAACATCCTTGCATTTCGTATAACGAATATTTCTTATGTGTGTCTGACAAGAGGTGATGGGAAGCTAAGTTCTAATACGGTATCTTCTTTTGTCATCGCCTCTGCAAGTGCCATAACTGGGCAGTTATTTGAGGTATAATAGGGAACGAAATTCTGGTCCTTTTAACGTGTGGCATGCTGAGTATCTGCTGGTCACCTGGAGATGTTTTTATATTCAATCACTGTCTTCTGTGTATTCCTTATTTGAATCCTCCACGAGTTTTGACATTTAGAGGTTAAATGTTGCTTAAAATGCTAGAATATTGGTTAAATCGACACTAGCATTATTTAAATCAATTTTAGCATTCATTTAACCAATATTCAAGCATTGTAAAGTGTCAATTACTCTGCATTTGACGAACGAATGTCTTTCGGGTGAGCAAATGTCATTCGACGTCAAGGCTTAATTATCTGAGGTATAATAGGGAACGGAATTCTGGTCGTTTTAACCTGAAACTTCTAACGTGTGGAATACTGAGTATCTAGCTGGTCACCTGGAGATCCATATAATTTATAATCAATCACTGTTTTCTGTGTATGTCTTATTTAAATCCCCCACGACTTTTGTTTTAAATGAACGTAAATTATAACTTTCCGACAACTAATTTATTTAGTTTTCTATGTTTAGAGTGGAACAATCACATTCAGGTTCCAGACACTTACTATTAGCCGCAATCGATTTTATCTTTTGTATATCAAATCGGAACCATTATAAGATATAGCCAGTAAGAAAGGTAATATACATTACCTTTGGGAAAGTATTTTATATCGCTGTTCTTGGATCTTGTGGATTTATAAATGGACACAATCAAGATTCTTTCTCACTACCATAGAAAAAGATATGTTTGTTTTTACTTCTGATTACCATACATATTTTGCATATCAAATAACATTATCGGTATACACTAAACTGTATAGATTTCAATTTACCGTATTGCCACTTATCATATAAGCAAAAATGCATTCTGATTTGGATGGTGAAATGATAAATGATAGTGAACAAAAAAAATCTAACACGCACAAAATATAAAAACCTTAGCATCTAAACATTTTCGAGCATAAATTATTTTTCCATTCTTGTTTTAGAAAGATAAATGAAGGAGGAGATATTTGACATCCATTCCTAAAATAGATGTGAAATTTGTCTAATTTATCCCCAAAAAATAGAACTAAGTTGGATTTGTTTAAATAAAGCCAGCAAGTATTCGGGTCTCGTTTAATTGCACCAGAGTACCAGTTTTAGCTGATATGTATGTGTATATTTCAAGTGGAGACCAAATATGTGTAACTGCTATACAAGCAACAAGGAGGAGTTTAATTGTCACATACATAAAGTACATGAATCATGCAAACATTTACCTACCTGTGTTTAAATTCTATTCGGTATTCTGTACTTAACCATACTTAAGTACTTGCAAGTTTATATTAATATATATTGACGATGAAAGAAATAAAAAGAAACCAAAGGTGTTTGTTGTGTATTGCTATGTAATAAGTAAAATGTGAATCACGTTTGACAAATTCCTAGCACGGTCACAAGTCACATGTGTTTTGGATAACGCGTCGTAAATGATTACCCTTAAGAACATGTGTTAAGAATATAAGCAAGGCTATCTTGTATTACGTTTTCTGATTTTGTCATTTCAAAATAATTGTCCCCGCCGAAAATGTAGCTTCTAATATGTAAAAAGCACCGTAAGGATATCTGTTCAGATGAATGGATGTCGGGATGTGTGGGGGTATGTATTGGGGCGGGGGTGGGTGCGCGAAAAATGTATACCGTGAACACATTTTCCATGGATTTTAATGGTTCCTCACAAATATTATAACATCACTGCTATGGGATACACTTGTCTCTATAAGCTTTGTTGTGAAATATCATTAAATCAAATCATGAAATATCATTAAATCAAATCAAATCATACTTTATTTCAATGCAAACAATACAATGAACATTAATACAGTTAAAAATCTTATGGAGGAGAAGGCTGGAAGGCCAATGAGGTCTGTTAAGTAGCCTACCCCTGTATAACACTACACAACTCAGCAGATAGCAGTAAAGAAAATAAAGATACCAAAAGACACAACAACAATGAGCTCAAAGGACGTAGGATGGAGGATATCATCTGGTGGTCATTTTAGGTACTTGCCAACTTACTTCCCTGTAAATTCACATACTTTGTCATACTTTAGCATTGTTCTTAACATGACGTTATTTGGGAGTCGTGTGATATGCAGTACTGATCTCCACATTTGGCGGAGACTCATAAATCCGAGTCATGTTGTCCCACTGATATTTGAATAAAGTAGTATCACCTTTACTCGAGTACATGTAGGACAAACGAAGAAAATATCATGTAAGGGCATCTCTCATGGTGGTGTTTGGACATTGTACATATGGGAAAAACGCTTGTGTTAGCAATGAAAGGTAGGCAGACACCTGTCTTTAGATTTATCAAGAGAGAATTAAAATTAACAGTCGATGACTAAATGAGTTTGTTTATTTTTTTGCTTGGTATATTCCGCCATGATTTAAACAATTTAGGAAAGGACATGAAAATGATTATCTTGAATATATGGTTACATAACTTTGTTTTGTGATTTATAAAGTATGTCGAATAGTTACATGTTGTAATTGTATATTCTGAACAAATTTGACACATAAATACACAAGCAGGTAATTTAAGAATATTTATTAGGGTATTGCTTAAGATATGGTTGTGGCAAATTGATGTAGACTAAGGCTCGAATAAGCTGTTTGAACCAAGGGATTCCGGGTAGTATTTAGAACCATTGCATTGTGCTGAGATCGTGTTGAATTATTTATTAGCAGTAAATTATTAGGGAGGTAAAGTGCACTATACATAATTTATATATGTTATAACTTAACAGAAAAAGTTCGGATAATGTTGTGATCAATTCTGCATCTACCTGTTATAATTTGTTAAATTTTAATACATGTAGACAAAACAGATGTCACTGTTTATTGCATAGCGTTGATTATATTCCTCCCCACCTGGTGTCGACTTTGGTGTGTCTTATAACGGAATGTAGTATTATTTAAAGGTGACGACAGCGGCGAGTCATTGTCTGCTACAATGTCTATCAATTCTATGAAAAATAATAAATGCTGAAACATTATATCAAGACATGATATATTGTTTCTTAGGTATCTTTTCGGGATACTTAAATCAAAACCAAAATCAAAGTAATCGTCAATGAAAACAATAAACAAAAAAACTTCAAATTTGATAATTATTTGCAGACATGATATATTGAATCATAGGTATCATTTATCGGAATAATTAAAATAATTTATCATTATTATTCGTCAATGAAAAAAATCATACATTTGAATTCTGAATCACACGATTTGTAACGAACAATTGTTTTTCCGTTTTCAGGTAGCTCTTAAACCATTCTAATGGTGTACTTTAATTTTGTTCTACCGACTTAGTTATGTTTTCGACATGTTCAATGATTGCCATTTGAGATGAATGGTTGGATCTTAATCCAAATTGTTTTTTATTTAATAACTTATTATTATATATGAAGTCCACAAATCTATTTAACATTAACCTTTCAAGTATTTATGAAAAACATGGAAGTACAGACACAGGTCTAATATAGTTAGAGAATATTTCTGCATCATCTTTCTTATATATCGGGATTACCTTCGCCACTTTTAGTTGAGTTGGTACAACGCCGGTTTGAAGAGAACAATTGATAATAATCAAAAGAGGTCCCGAAATTTCACGAGCAATTTTTTTCACAATCTTATTTCCAATGCGATCGTGACCAGGGCTTTTATTTGGATTGAATTTGCTTATCATCTTGATAATTTCGTCATCAACAATAGGTTTTAAACATTTTTGGTTGGATTGTGTAAGATACTCATAATGATCTTTACCTAAATGTTGAATATTCGAAGCTAATTTGGACCCAATATTGACAAAAAAAGTCGTTAAACGCATTTAATATTTGTTTGGGATCATTAATGTTTTACAGAATGTCATTCCAGTTTACTTCAGATAATTTTGATTTGAGTCTAGATACATTATTTTCAGCAAAGTCTCTCTTGTATATAAATATCTTCTCATCTTTTGTTTCTGATCTTTTTTAGCATTTTTCTCATTTCAGTCATTAATATTGTAGGTAAATGGTCAGATATACCTGTTATTAGGATTGCAGTGTTAAACGCACTACTGTAATTTGTAAGGAAATTGTCAATCAATGTAGCAGATGTTTTGGTTATTCTTGTAAGGCTTGAGAATTGATGGGATTATGCAATGGGAATATATTAAGTCAAGATAGCCATGGTTTGTCGGTCACAGTCGTCTTTGAGTAAGTCAATATTGAAATCTCCCATTATAAAGCATTAATTTTTTTCTAATAATTTGCAAAATAGGATCAAACTCATATATGAAATTATTTATTGACGTATGTGCTCTATAAACAACACCAAACGAAGATTTTTTGCATTACTGTTTTCTGTTTCAATAAAGCAGGATTCAAAATTGAGCTATGATGTGTAATAAAATATGAAATAAAAAAAAATCATATTACATCGTTAGATTTGAATGTCTTCTTTCATTTTCTGACATTTAATTTAAAAAAATAGTCAGAGTGATTCGCCTAATATTGGCCTGATCCCAGCTCTTTGTCAATTCATACTTGGGAAAGCAGGGCGTTAATGACTTTACTACGTTTAGCGTTTCTAAAAGTGAAAACTTTCCAGATAGTACTATGCTGAAATTTTGACTATTTCTAGCGTTCATGTTATACTTTAACTCCATAATGCTCGTTTAGTCATTTAAGAATTCTAAACATGAGAAAAACAGTCTCAAAAACGACCATTTTATCATATAAAAGAATAGGAAAGTCATTTAGTAGTGTATAACCAAATATCACTTTCAGCTATTAACCAATGAAATTGTTGTATTATTTTATCTACTGAGTGATATAAAGCATAGTTCTATTAATCGCATTTTCTTCTAACTAACCTACAAGAAATGGAATGATAGCAGCTGAATGATAGTTGTATGAATAAAGATATCATCGCTATACTGGTTGCGAATTACTTCCAATTGATCGCCCATCGCCCATTTTGACCAATTTAATTTAAATGATGATCTTATTTTTTTTATTTGAACAGGCACTTGACAACGAACTGACTATAGTTTGTTCCTAAACCAAGTACTTTAGGAAGACATTAATGGTTTCAAGTACTTTACACCATGCATTTTCTCATTTCAACAAAGTAAAAACGCAGTATGTGCATTTATAAAGCATAGCAGATACTTCCAATTAACATAACATTTCACTTAAATTTATCCCCATGCAAAAAAGTTGAATGTACAGATGTCTGATATTGTAGATACTGCCTGAAATTATGGAAGAACATTGGTCGTCTGCTCATTTGTGCAGGAGTTGTCGAAGGGAAAAGGAAGAAGCTTGCAATGTATCTGCAATGCACATACTGCGTTTTTATGTTATTGGGCAGTAGTCGGTATCGGCATAGGCCAATTGCTCATCGCATTACCAACACTTCTTTAGTTCAAGCAATACTTTTGAGCTTAATTGTATTTACCCAAGCTAGAAACCACTCTACTTCCCCTGCTATTTCCCGCCCAGTGACTTGCATATATTGTGAGTGCGAGTATAACCATGATAACGACAATTTAAATATTACACGTCTGACTTCATCCTACCATTGGGGAAGCATACAAGTCGTGATGCAATCTCACATGGGAAAGACACATTTTCGAGATATTGAATTTCAAATATGCGAATTGTTCTTTGCTTTATTTTATCTATATGATAAATACATTATTGAGATTATAGGTGTGCTGAATAATCTTCCGACAATTCTTCAACAGTAAAAATAGTTTCTAACGTCAACTGCTTAGCTAATAGTTCTTCCATTACAAGCTATTTCAATGTTTAAAGAAGATTTTTAATTCGTAATGTCTTTTTATTCTGTTTGTATATTTTGTTGTACGGTTTTCAAGTGTAGCTGAATTAATACAAAGATACAAAGTTTAAAGCTTAATTAATACAAAGATACTTAGTTCAAGATAACTATCAACAGCCACACTAAGATTTAAAAAAATAATTTGCAAGTTTTACTTCGTATTTTCAAAAATAACTTTTACACATTTTTTAACATTAAAAATGATTTCGGACTTCATCCCCGGACAGATGACAGAACAGCCTCCATGATCATTAATAGTGCCAACTGGTTAGGTTAAGACATGTGGATGTTTGAAAATAAAATTAACCGTCAAACTTATGAATAAAGATCATGTAACGTTCGGTAACTTTTGTTACATCGCCCGGAAACAGTTTTTTGCTCTAAATGACTTAAAAATTACAAAATCTCTAACGTGTTAGCGAATTTTGTATTGCGCATTACACAGATGATGGGTAACATATTCACAAATAGTGTCATAAAGAGGAAGGAAATTCTATCGTCAAGATTTCCTTTAATGCATTGTTTTGTTTAGTAACGTTTGTGACATTTTAGTGTAACTTTTTGATAACGTTTGTGACATTTTTGAATCAAAGAATGTGTTCATTCATGCACGGATAGAAAAACTTCACAATTTCTGTTTGGGAAATACTTCTCACGTACCAAGTAACAAACGTACGACTGAAAAACTACTTATATAGTCAAATAGGCTGATTTTTTTGCTTGAAGTCAAAAAATATGAATAGAGTGAGAGGAGCCGTGTGATATTAAACAATTATTATCTGTTTTTTCATGTTATAGTAAATATATATCATTTGGTCAATTTTTTTTTTAAAATTCACGAGGCATAAACCGAGAAACGGATCATTCAATAATGACCAATTACCATTTAGTATAGTATATATAATAGTATACTTAATATTCGTGTTGGATTAACTATGCCATATTTTTGAATCATCTGACCAATGCTACAAAAATTTACATTATCCCTGCCAAATGGAATGTATTTTTATTATCATCATTTCGTGTTCACAATGTTATCCCCTACCGTATTTGTCTCTAAGAAAAATAATTATATTAGTATAGGATGATAAATCCGGAAATATTTATTCTAATGTCGTTTCATTGTCTAGATTATTACTGAAATGAACAACGTTCACTTAAAGGAGAGTTAAAAACGTTCCAATACACAAACCACGTCTTTGTCCCCTTTCCCGTATAAGCTGAATTGTGTTAGGTAAAATTTTTGGAAACGTTTTAAAGAATTTCTGCGATATGTGATTTTGACCAAGTCGTATGATATGTCGTATAAAATTGCAAATAGGTCCCAGTTCCAAAATAAAATTCCCTTTAAGGTCAAAAAACGTGGACTTAAAATGATATTTTCTAGTCTGATTTGTTGCTACCTGCGAGCGGTGCTCCCCACTCCCGCACAATTTGCTGACCTGCTTTGAATATCCGTTTTTAGGTCATCCAAAGCTCCATAGAATGTACAATTTATATGTACATTGTACATTATACCTTTTGTATCCTTTTGATCTTTTGTGAGTAGCTAAGCAATGAGAGGATTTAATTAACACCAGCCTCCTAAAGGAGCATACTCCGATTTCTCAAAATTTAGATTTTGGTTTCATATGAAAGATCACCACTTAAGTCATTATTTTATTTCATAGCTTCCTATACTTTGCTGTATAATTAATCATGGTTACCATAATTAGACACATTTTTACACATATCTCCAAAACTTAATATGCTTTAACTGTGAATTTTACATGGAATATGAGAAAAATATGAGTAATATCTTGGTACCTAAATCAGAAAAAGTTCGAAAAAAAATTGAAGCAATCGGACCATGCTACTTTAATTAATTTAGTAGGACAAAAATGAAAAATTATAATTCAACACAGTCTATGGTATGCTGAATGTTAGTTTCCAAAAGCATTTGCATCTACTTTTGGCAGTGTTTCATTGCATAAATGAGACCGTCTATCCCAAATCATCCATAAATGCAATTTTTCACTTTTTAAAATAATTATTGTAAAGAACATGTTATAAGGATTAAAATGGCGCCTCAATGAACTTCACTCGATTTCCAAAAGTCAAGTTATCGCCCGTCAAAAGTTGTAAGGGAGATAAATGTACAACTGAGATGAACGCGTTCAAAGACCAATACAAAGCCCTATACTTTCTTATGATTGTCCTAAAAATTAAACGGATATATTTCATATAAGAAACTTTGCTGGTGTTTTGAAGAAATCTCAGGGATTGTGAATCAGTCAAAAAATCAATTTCGGCAAATTTCGACCGTGACATGTATTTTCACCTGTAGCGCAAAATGAAGTTGCTGTATTTACGGCTCGTTCAAGATGGACGGTCACAAATGTCTTCATATTCTATTTTCCCCGTCAACATTATCTTGCAAAGTTTCGAAAGGTTATTCGTGACATTCATCATCTCATACAAATCAAAAGGGAATGTAATAACAGTGAACGCATTTGAGACTCAATCAAAGAATATTGTTGAAAATGTGGCTTACATCAGCGCAGTAAAGAGGTAACAAAGATAATTTATTGTTGAATGAATTAAAAAGATGTTGACCTATGACCTTGAATTTTAGTCGGTTTTTTCATCTCTTTATGTTATTTTTTTTATTTGATTTTGAAAATCGGCTTTCTCTTCATTATTTTGTTTTTTAAACTTTTGTTTTTGAATTCAGTGTGTTACAAGATCGATGCAAATATATGAACTTGTATTCGGGTGGATTAATACTCTCATACATTTGATACCGAATCTACACTCTTAAAAAGAAAGGATCAAATTGATCCCATAAAGTATCAAATATGAGCTTACCCTTTTTGGGATCAATTTTGATCCAAAATTCTCCTCAAAGTTGATCCTTTTCGGATCAAATACACTCCTTTTTGATCCAAAAAGGATCAAATTTGAGGAGAATTATCCCAAAAAGGGTAAGCTCATATTTGATACTTTATGGGATCAAATTTGATCCTTTCGTTTTAAGAGTGTATATTTGTGACGTCAAAATATATACGGCATCGAATAAAAAGTATGAACCGGAGAAAGATCAATACGTGTTGAATAACGTTGACAAGCGGGCTATTTAATCCGTTTTAACTCGGCATGGTCATCCAGTTTCATTCGGTGTCGAATGATTTTGACGTCACAAGTATATTTGGTACCGAATGTATGACAGTATGAATCCACCCTTCCATTTCGTTAGTTCATCTAATCATTAATAATAATAATTATTATTATTTATTTAATCACGGTCAACAAGTTCAATATACAAACTGGTCTTCCTAATGTCCACGAGAGTTTACAAATATTAAAACATTATAACGTACATACCCTGTTACCTCGATCATAAGAACATGTCATCTTGATCATAAGAACACATTCAAATCCAGACATCGCAAACAATTACTGTTTTGAAAATACAAAATATGAATGCACTTGCTGATCTGGTGAATAAAATATAACAAGTTAACAGGAGGACCCTTGTAATTTCTTACCACATCAGTATTTGAAGTGGAGCTGAGGGGGTTCTTATGATCAAGATTATAGGGTACATATAACATGGTATTTCCAATTCAATGTCGCTTTGGGTTTCTTAATATTAAGACCCACCTTATTTCTTGATAACCACTTGTCAACATTTTGCATATCAACATAGCAACAACATCATTAATATCTTAGTAAAAAACTGCAGTGTATTCTGCATATATGCTAATTTGTGCATTAACAACATGGTTAGGAAGATCATTTATATAAGTTATAAAAAGTAGTGGCCCCAAAATTGATCCGTGTGGGATACCATGTGAGCAACTTTGCTCATTAGATGTTAGACCATTTAAAGATGTCACATGACTTCTGTCTGTGAAGTAACTTTCAAACCATTTAATAGCATTCACATTAAGACCATAGTTATGAAGTTTTTTTTATTAAAATGTTATGGTTTACAGTATCGAAAGCTTTTTGGAAATCAAGCATTTAAATACCAACAAATTTACCTTTATCAAAAGCATATAACCATTTTTCAGTAAACATTAATAAGTGCAGTTGTGGTCGAGAATTTTGGTCTGAAACCAGAGTTATTGTCATGTATCATTGAATGCGCATCCAAAAAGGGATATAATTGATCAAAAACAACTCGTTCCTTGATCTTAGATAAAATATGCAAGATTGAAATTGGCCTGCAATTACTTGGAGCTGTGTCATCACCACCTTTAAAAATTTGACAAATCCGTGCATTTTTCCACTTATCAGGAAAAATACCTGTCTTTAAAGAAAGACTGATTTATTGTTATATTTTCAGATTTTGTTTTAATCTTTAGCTAAATCACAAATATTCAAAATCGAAATTCAAGTTGATAAGTTACAGTTGACCTTCAATATTCTATATTTTCAAATTTTAGTTTTGAAATAAAAAAAAGTACGACGACAATCTGTATTTCATTAATTTTAAGTTAGCTTTAATCTCTTTATGGTTTTATTTTTAGATTTTATTTTCGAATTTAGCCTATAAGAAGTTTCTAAAAGTATGAAAAAAAGTCACTTTTATTCTGTATTTGATTGAAATTGGTGTTTTTTCTCTTTTATAGTTTCAATTTTTGGTTTTTTGAAATCAGCTTATCATAAATCTGAATAAGTATGATAAGAACTGGATGACCCTGAATTGCATTTACATTAGTTACAGTCGTTGTGTTTATTGATTTGTTTAAAAATCAGCTAATTACAAATTTCCAAAAGTATTATCTGATCGTCTTTCTCAAGAAAATGATATTGAGATTAATTTGATATTTCTTCAAATCATTTAATTGTGAAATCCCCATAAACACAGTGGTGTAAATTAATGACCAGGTCTGGTAATGACACAATAAAACAATGCTAGTCCTATCAAGATTATTTTCGTTGTGTTAATAATAACTCTCTTGAGAGAGGAATACAAAATATTGCATTTAACATTATATACCATTGTTTATTTCAATTTAGTATACAAAATGGTTAAAACTTGATCGCGATGTAGAGCCCTGTGTGAAGTTTCTCATAACATGTGATTAATACTCGCCGTCTACTTGCCAGAGGTAATATTGTTAGTAAGAGCAGTTAATAATCTTAGCTGGGAGAGGCGATGCTAGCGTCGCCCTTGCTTAACAATACATGTTTTATATAGTCGTGTTAAGAAATGTTTCTAGGGCATACGGTAGCTTAATTTGAAAAATACCGTGATCAAGAAACATAAAGGTGTTACTAGAAACCGAGTATAGAGTTCAGATTTAAGATTTAGCTACACGCATTTTGATGAATTGAAATTGAAATGCGAGGGAAAAACTGGCATTTTGTTAGATAAGAGGAAAGTTAAAGTGTGTTGAAATAACGTTTTTAAATTACTTTTAACTGCCCAACAAAACAAAATCGCAGTGTGAATATTTATAAAGCATAGCAGATACATCCTATTAGAATGCAATATCACTTCAATCCAATCCCATAAAAGATGTATCTAAACATGTTTGATATAGAAGATACTACCTTTAGTTATGAAATAGAATTGATCGTCTGCTCATGTGTGCAGGATTTCTCTGATGTAAAAGGAAGTAGCTTGCAAAATGATCTGCAATGCACATACTACGTTTTTAATTGATGGGCAGAATTGCTGTGGCGAATTTGGAGCAATTTTAATTTGAAAACACGAATACATATCATAGACAAAACAAAATATTAGTTCTATGGTTAATTTAAATGCATCAGTATTATTTATAAACCCAAGATGTAGGTTAACAGAATTGTAAATGTAATAGTTGTGGAATGACGACAGATACGGAGATGACATCACAACATAGTCTCACTATTAGAAGAAATCGTGCTTGCATCCTGGAGAATCTGATTAGATTCTCAACTCACTTTGCATAACATACTTCTCTGTGGAATGTTCTATGCTACTTAGCTAATACAACATCCCAAGTGGGTTTGAAAACACGAGTCAAAGTTATATTAACTTACAAGCAATATGATTAGATGAAACCAAATTAAATGAGTCATGTGACGGACAGACTGAAATTTGACTTTGACATGCAGGACATTAATCAGAATGTGATTAAAAACTTCATGATATTTCCCGTAGAATTTTTATTTCTGGTGCTATAAAGCATTATTGTTTTTTGCCCCTAAAGAATCACTTTTGACAATTACATTTTTAATCCTTGTCCTCCGACTCTCATTTACTTTTTTGCAGAATAAACTTCGCCAAATTATTTTATAATCCTTTACGCACCTTTTGCATTGTGGAGTTATATTACGGGGTGTCGTTCTGGCATGGGAAGTTGTCAATGATTATGATGGGGATGTAATTCTTATTTTGTCTGTTTCTTAAATATTTATGGAGATATATTTTTCAAACTCTATGTAGTTATGAATCAACATTTCCGTACTTATTCAGCAAAACAAAAAATCCCGTAGAAATACAAAAATCGACTTTACATTTACATGTATATTTTCAATTAGCTCATATATGTGAGAGCACGCTGATTTATGACGTCATTGTGACGTCATATGTAGTACAATGTTGCTCACTTTGGTATCAATGGTTAGAAGAGGTCAATACCTATACACTGGTAGCAAATATAGGGGTATACAATGCTCCGGGTAGAAAATCAATGGAGGAGATTGTAGCATCACTCCGCCCACCTTTCGGAGTTCGTGTGACCAAAAATAGCTCAGGAGGACATTTTGGTAACGGAAGCTATCTAGCCTTTCAAAATAACTACATATTTGTGTACACCGTAAAGACACTACTTGTGCACAGATATATTGTTGAATATATCAACTGATATTAACGAACTTCAAAGGTTTTCAACTGGTATTCTGAGCCTTTTTTTGTAAACACGTCTTCCTGAGGGGGGGGGGGGGAGTTACCACCCCCTGTGATTTTAAACTTGGGACCCCCAAAGTTATATTGTTTGTTACTATCGTATAGAACAAGGTCTTTTCTTTCCATTGACACAAAAATCATGAAAATCGGTCGAGGCGTTACGTAATTATGACGTCACAAAGTATATCAGTAACGAATAAACTCGACTTTGGGCAAAAATTGCCACTTTTTCAAAAAGTCATTATAAAAGTTCTAAATGTCAGTTTATCGTGTGTTTTTTGCTAATGAATGAAGGAATCGACAATTCTACGCGTCCTGAAAGTTTCAAGTCTAAATCATGCAGATATTATTCAAAATGGCGACTTAAAAAAATATCCCCCTACTCTCGGACTTTGACGGCCTACCATAACCCCCTATTAGTTGGTACCACCGATTTTTTTCCCCATCAAAATGACAGCAAAGGATGCAAAAACGATTACGTAAATGCTCAATGTCGCTTTATTTTACGTTTTGGTGCAATCGGCGATCATCCGTTAGGGGGTGGTAACCCCACTCCCCCTTAGGAAGACGAGGGTTAAGGAACTGCAAAGGTTTTGCATGCTTTTGGGCTAATTTGTACCTGTGTCTGCGCAGTGTTTTTATTTGTCTCCTCAACTCCTACAATTTTAAATCTAACGCTTAATTGTTTACACACAGATTTACGTAAAAGTCGTAAATCTGCAGTGCTAGTTAGATTTTACCATTGGGCCATCTTCTATCATCAATCATTGTATCTCTTTAGAAACTCTACTCCACATGTTTTCAAGTTTAAAATTACTATTTATAGAATGAAGCAGAAAAAAAAAAGGACTAGAACATGATCAAAACATGTCTGTATAAGAAGAAATAGACTCACTGACATTCGTGACAATTTCAAACAAGTCAGTGACGTAACTAGACTTTGGATCTCGGATTTTTAAAGCCCAAAAGATACACCCATTTTTTAAAGGTAGTTTTCAAAAACTGACAAGCAAAAAACAGAACAGAACAAAAAAAAAGTTTCTTATCTTTTTCTTGTCGTTCAAGTCTAATTTCTTGTCAGTTGTTGCTAAACAATAAAAACAACAACAATACAAAAACATGATTTTTAAAATTTATTTCATCCATTTTTTCTAGCATCGTATTGTATGACACAATTACCAACTATTATAGTATTTGTTTTTAAAGTCAGGGCACCTCTTGCATATTGGCAAAGGTAGAGCATTTTTTGATCAGATAAGGACAAGCATCCTCTCGGCAATAAGTGCAATCCCTGCATGCATTGCAGTTGATCTGAAGAATATTTTGCAGGCCTATGTATTTACTGTGGTGCAATTAATTTGATTAGTTGTACATCAAAGATCATTTGAATATTATCGCCAAAAGCTGTTTACAGTGTAATGAGCATGAAAGGGTTTCATGTGGTTCAGAGGATTTGAAAATAATTGATATTAGATCAATGTAACGTGATTCAATCTAGGCCAAATGAAAATTTGTATCTGTTATGTGTGCTTTTATTTTTCTTTAACTATTTCATCATCATCAAAATTTAAGTGCACAATAAGATAGACGCTTTATGGTCAAACCATGGTTCGTTAAAGTAATGTAATTTTATAACCATGATATAATTAATAATCAGCGAAAGAACAATTCAGAAAATGTGTTTGCAGTAGACAAATCAATAATTGATAATAAACATGTTCAAAGCTTTTGCGCCCAATCAGGTAATGAATACCATAATGTTTTGTTATAATAGCCTTTCTCCACCCTTCAATTCTATTGGTTGTATGAATGCAAATCCTTTTACCTCTTATCATGAATGGAAAGGCCCAAAATTTGTAATGAGGTGCCCTGGCTTAAATAATTTACTATAGTAAATCCCTACAAGTTTACCGACAGCGAAAAAAAACTAAGAAAAGTTAGGATAGCATTTTGGACGGTCGTAATTTTTACAGGATAACTGTCGTTAAGATCGTAAAATATCACTGGAGACCACAAACTTCCAAATTCCTACGACTGCAATTTTGGCAAGGCAACCGCATCATAGTGTGTTTAATAGCTGTCAACAATGCTAACGGCCTCTATACCTAGTTTAGGTACATTTGACTTATATTGGTTTGCTTGCTTGCATATATTCGTCCAAAAAACATAAAAATGTAGACTAGATATTAATTGTTCATTATCATAGTTAATGTTGGAAAAATACATTGTCGTTACTGTAATTGTCATTTGTTAATCTTTGTGATCTTAGCAGTTTGAAGATTGTGCAAAGGCAAGTCTGCTTATTGGAGTTTTATTAGGACGTCATCAATTTGACTACCAATAAAACGTCATCATTTGAAGGTAAATGTACTTAGAGGAAACATATCGTTGATCTTGAATGTAGTTTGAAACTAAGGTAGGAAATTAGATACAAAGCCACCTTGAAAGCATGAAGGCCAAATATATATTAAACATCACGAACTTTTAAATGGTACAAATTTAGAAATCTTTGAAAGTTCAATTCTAATTTCTTCTGATGCTCAGAATGTCACTTGCGGGATGACGTCAAAGTGACACTAATTCGGAAACCTTGTAAAGACTAATCACTATTAATGGTGTTTTAGAGCTCAGCCCACAGTTGAGGACTGCGTCACTGTTAGTTGGTTAAATTATAAATCAATATTCTAATTGATACGGAAATGAAATCAGAGCAGGAATGACCATTGTGAGTATATTAGTGATATATTGGGTTATGTGTTCTTG
>JXSR01S000152.1:10492-25755 GCA_000969725.1 Ophiothrix spiculata
TCATACTTAAGCTTACTCATCATACTTCATCATCAGATTCTGACCAGACTAGTCCATCTAGATGGACCCCACAAGCGAGCGACATAGGCTCACGCTTCGCGTTCGCTTGCGAGGTCCATCTGGATTGACTAGACCAGACAGCCATTGCAAAACCAGCAAGCAGAAACTTAGTGTTTCGTCTCGTTAATTTCTCATGGATTGAGCCACACCTAAATGGAATTAGTCTACCGAAAACAAAAATTCTTAAAAAACTAGTGTCACTTGACAAATTAAGTGACAAATTATTATTCTTGCATGACAAATTAATTTTTGTGCATGACAAATTATTTTTTTCCCATGACAAACTAATTTTTCAGCATGACTAATTGTCATGAGAAAGTCGTCATACTAGACCGTTTTTCATGACTAATTATAATTCGTCGTTCAATACTTGCATGACGAATTCCACGACAAATTATAGTTTGTCATACTAGACCATTTTCATGACAAATTATTATTTGTCAAATGACGAAACAAAATGTTCAGTGTATATTGGGCTTACTGCAACCACCTTTGAGGAGACTGGCAAATCATCATTCAAAATGGAGGAGAAAGCAAATTCAACTAAACTATCAAAACACGTATGGCATCTCAAGAACAACAAAATTAAATTAAATATCCTATGTTGTTTCAATTAAAAAAAGCTACCCCATATAATCCCACCACCAAGATGCAATTTATGCCTAGCCGAAAAATACCGTATCATGGCTGCACCCAAGCAGACCACGCTCTGAGTTAATATCATCATGTAGACATATAGCAAAACACAGATTAGACCAGTACCAAGCCCCTTTAAATCTTCTTGGACACATACTAGACCCCTTAAGCCTAAACTAAAATAATAGTAAACACGAATACAAATATTATGTGACAAAAATTGAACTAAAGTAAAAATCAAAATTATAGAATTAAGAAAAAAGATAAACTAATAAAGTATCACAACTAAAACTAAAACTAAAAAAGGGGAATTGAAGACGTTTGCAGCAAAACTATGACGATTACAAAAGGGGAACCCTGCGAAAAGAACGCAAATTATGCACAATATTTGATGGTCGCAGGGTCACCCTCCATGTAAAACTTACCCGAAATATCTGGCTGTGGTATACCACAGCCAGAAGCAAGCTCTGTAATCAAATCTGTCGCATAATTGCACATACCCAATATCCCCAAAAATGATCATATTTATCAGATACGAACTGCGACAGTCCACAAACATGACCAAGGATATTTATAATAAATTTACCTATTTCAAACACTTCCGAAGCTGTTAGTCACACAAAAATGATGTGTGAAGATATGTTTACAACGGTAATTATGTCAACAAACAATATATACCGTTTAATTTCTCTGATCTGAACAGTGCGATTTTCATAAATTTAATTCCAAAAAGTTTCTTTCATCAATATGGAATAAAACATTTTTGTTTTTTCCTAATTCCATTTGTATTTTCCAATGTATGCACAAATGGCCGTTATGTGATAGGCTTTACTACACAGCTTGCCTCAAGCAAAAACAAAGTTTTCTGGCTTGTGTTTCTCGAGAAAGTCAAAACAACAAGATGTCGATCAGTGATTGTAGCTATGTAGGTCTACATACACACAGAGAAATACACGGAAATTTACGTGAATAACACAAAATACACGGGATGTGTGGATGCAGACCAACATGGCTACGCACTAAAGGATGCAAAATAGAACAAAATAACATAAAAAAAATTAATTAACTTCATAATAATTAGTGAAAACAAACTTACATCTGATGATAAACAAAGCGACGTGACTGTCAGATCTATCGGCAAAGTAACAAAGCAAATCCATTGACCCCGGATAATAATAACGAGGTAAGTAATGTAGCCCGGGGAAGGGGGCATATGTGTGGGCCATGAAAGCGCCTACTCATCCGCATTAATTCCGGCCGGGAGGAGTGTTTTTAGTTTGGCAATTAAATATGATCACGGTGCAGAATGGTTTTAGTGGAATTAATTCTGAATTCTTCAATGGGCATCATCAACAATAGATCTGACAAAGAATTATTGGGTAAGTTAAAGTGTTGGGAACATGGCAGTTGAAGTTTTTGATATTTACTGAATAGAGAGTGGTTGAAGTTTGGCCAACGTTTTGTTTGTTGCACTGTTTGCATGTTATGAGATAAATAAGAAAAGTCGACTTACCAGTTTAAGTGGCGAGTGATGGGGTAAGATTTTTTAGTTTGTGAATTAGTATATTTGTGTCCCACCACCAAGTGTTCTTTGCATATGATGCACTTTTTATTACATTTAGGCTTGATGTCCAAAGCCATTCGCTCACCAGAGAGACATTCGCTAGCGATGGTCGCTTCGACTTAGTTGGTAAAATTGCGAGGTAATGACTTTTACAATGCTTTAATGTTGGTTGAATTGATGTTACCGTCGATTAACATAATGCTAACATCAATTTAACCAATGCAGTGTGTCCCAGAATAAACCTTACAATCGTTGCCTGCAATTTTCAGAAGTTTAACGGATAGCAGAAAGCATGTAAATATTTTATTCTATAGCCCATGAGTTGAACTTTTAGATACTGTTTGTTTTATTTCAATCAGTAGAATACAACAAAAGTTATGTTGTATCAAACTTTTGGGTGGATTTTTGTCTGGTCCAATTTCATGATTATTGTCCATTAAGTAAGGGTGTTTCTGAATGGAATAAAATAAGTCACCTTGGAAAATTTATCATATCTGTTCTTTTTTACATCACATTTGTTCATTATTTCAGCATAGATAAAACAAGAAAGCATGTGCGTAGTAAATAAGTAAACATCGTTAAGGTTGAGTGAACAGATCAATGACAATACTCGATAGAGCTTCATTCTCTCTTACAAGCTCTTGAAATTAGACCAGCAAATTTTACATTCAATTATTTGACAAAGCATAACTTGTGTTGTACATTACCGATTGAAATGAATCAAACGGTATCTAAAATATCAATTCATGGGCTATAAAATACAATCTTTTCATACTTTCGACCTGTCCGTTAAACCCATGAAAATTGCACGCAAAGATTGTAAGGTTTATTCTTGGACTCACTGTATATAAACATTGAAAGCAATGTTTTACCTCTATTTTAGAGAATATTTCAGAGCAAATATCGTAAACGAATGTCCCTTGGGTCAGCAAATGTCTTTGGACGCCAATTAGACGTTATTTGCCCATGGACTAAAATAGCATCAGTAAAAGGTAGTCCGAATTTAAGACACTTTAGGCTAGTATTAAACTACTCATTTATTAAACATCAAATTTAAAAATGGGTCAACTAAGTCCTCGTCTAAGCAACTTTTTTCTCCGTTTTATAAAAACGCAAAAACAACCGGCCCTAGGCAATCATGATATTTTGGTTTCATTATTGAAAATGTACCACGTGAAAAAAAAAATGTGCACAGATTAAAGATGACTGTGACCTTGATACAAGTAACAAAACATAAATGTTTTGATATTATAGTAAAGCAAATTTAATATACTTTCAAATGCAGAAACAATGACGTAACTCGGATGAAAAATAAGTAAGATATCACTATTTTTCATAAGTACGTCTCTGTTTCCTCCGTTCCAATGGGATTTACACAGTTAAGCAAGATATTACATTTATCATAATTACCGTCTAGTGAGTGTTTGGTCGCCATTATCTCTGTAACTTAAATTAATCGTTAAACTAGCGTTGTAAATGAAGCAATATGTACAGAGCAGGACTAAAGCATTTAATAAATAAGTAATCCAGTTAATTGCATTATTAAAGATCCAATTCATGATTTTGGTGTGGCCTCTTTTCTAGCTAAATAAAAAGAAGAGTACAACATAAATATATACTGAAAATTTCACTTGTTTCCGACAGTTTGTTTTCAAGCTACAAGTTTTTCAGCATTGTGAAAATCCCGACAATATTAGAAAATGACACAGTTTTTCACTTTTCTCAAATATGTAAGCAGGTGACCTTGAGAATAAAAAGTGGATCATGAATTGCCCCTTTAAGTATTGCAAAAATGAGTATTTAAAAGACATTACGGTCAACATTGTCAAATGAGCTAAAATCATGAGTTGTATAGAAATTGGACAGATTCGCAGACACAGGCCTAATCTTGGGGATTCCTTTCTTTTTTTTCTTCTGGAAATATAAAACAAACAAAGTATTTTGTTAAATGACATTTATAAAGCCTTTTAACTATGGTTAGTAGTTAAAAATAAGGAAAATTCAACACCGAGCTGACAAAGACATGAAATTGTTCATTCTAATAGGCATTGATAAGTACAAGTTTAATGTGTATACATTTAAATCCCATTGGACTGAAGGAAAAAAGAGGTAAGCTTATATAATTGGTCATATCTTGCTTATTTTGCAACCGATTTCTATTATTTTTTCTGCATTTAAAGGGTGTCATCAATTTTGATGGCCTTTTTAAAAGGCCATGACTATTGACATGCGCAGTGTAGGTCACTTGCCGTGGCCTTTGGTGTAGCTCTATTACTCATTCATTCATATCGTAGTATCTATCGCTAGCTGTCAGTGCCGTCTTCTGGTCCTTGTCTCGATAATGGCTCGGCGAAAGAAAACAACAAAGAAGCAGATGTGTTCCTTTTGTGCATGTGTTTATTAAAAGTGTATTAAATTTGCTTTACTGTAACAACAGGTCATTTGTGATGTAGTGCTTTTATTAAGGTCAAGATCATCTTTAATCCGTGCACACATATTTTTGATTCACGTGGCATGTCGTACAGGACAACTAGGAAATAACATTTCTTTTTTTATTTTTTATAAGCAAAAAGCAAATAAAAATCAGATATTTCAAACGTTTAGAGCAATAAGTTTATTTGGTAGCCATTTTTACAAAAATCAAAATTTTTCCGATCTGGAAATACTTAATGACGTCATAATCCCCAGATAGCAAAGCTTAGTTGGCCCAACGTTGCACCAATGTAGGCAGTCACGTTGGGCCAATGTACGCAAAATGACGTAGGGCTCATGTCCTTTTGTCCATCGGGCCATCGTCATTCCTACATTAGTATTCTGACAGTTGGCGGAATGTTGGGCCAATGAAAAGCCGATGTGTTCCCAGATAGCAAAGTTTGGTTGACCCAACATTGGCCCAATATTCAACCTACAGAATGCCGACGCAATGTCGACGTTGCTCCTACATCGCGCCAATAATGACATCGCACCGATAGGGGCCCGATGGACAAAATGACATGGGCCCAATGTCATTTGCCAATGTTGGGCCAACCAAACTTTGCTATCTGGGATTACGCAAGATCTTGAAACGTTGGATAGAGGAGGGCCATTCCTATATATTCACCATGATTTGATACACAGTATCAGGGAATCAGGTAGCGCAGCGGTATGTATCCCGCATTGCAACAGTGAGCAAAGTACTATTGTGAGTTTGATACCCGGTTTCGGTGTTGTATGTGCAATTGGTTGCCAGTCCAAACTTCTCCTCCGGGCGCTTTGTTTTTCCTCCTTCATCTAAAACTGGCAAATGAATTTGTCCATCTGACATAGGACCCTCATGCAAAGAAGTGCTAGATACGGATGAGGCTATCCTCTATAAATATGTCATATTTATTTAATCGAGATGATAATAGTCATTATACAACGCCTTTGAACCATTGAATTCAGAATTGCAGCGTTATTATCAATGCGAGCTTCAATATGGATCTTGCATTATATATAGGACAATGTGTTTTATCTTGTCCGTTTGTTCTTGACATGAACACGTTGAGTTTAAATACGATCCGAAAAAATCTTAAAATGAAGTTTGAAGAATAAGAAGTACTTAAGTCACATAATACTAGTTCGGAGATATGAGCGTTTAAAGTTATGACTTTTCTATAACTTTTAAATGCAAGAGAGCATTGAATGGATATTAGATACATGTTATCGTATGGTGATTAAGAAGGCTGTATCGATTATCGATTTTATGCAATCAATAATCACTATTTTGCACTTAAGTATTTTTAACTCTGCAATCATGGTCGCCTATCAAATAATCCTATTTATCTTGAAATGAATGATCTAAACATTTAAAAAGTATATATATTTGTAATGTAGAAATCATGACGAACAATTTGACATGTCATTCGTGTAAATCGACCTCTTTTCACGCTTGAGTGAAGTTTGGTTCATATCTGCTTAACCAAACCTTCAAGATTATAAAAGTATATATATATTTGTAATTTACTCGACATATTTAGAGCATTTTTGAAATTTGACCCAAAATTCACTCAGGCGTGACGACCGCTTCCCATTGTAAAAATTGCTAAAACAATTGTCAAAATAATGTGTGTCCTTCAGTTACCTCAAAACCACCAATAACTGAATTTTGTCAAAATGTGACTTAAGTACTTCTTATTCTACAGTCTTCAAATAGACCATACTCAAAACCCAATGTCATTTTTGACTGATCGTTTGGAGAATACACATAACAGATATGAAGGCCTTTCTCCTTCCCGAGCCCAGAAAAATATAAGAAAGGGTAGAAAAAATGAACAATTTGATTAAACGGTTCAATTTAAAATTATGATTTTGTTTTTGTGACTAAAAAATGATGAATTTTTTGACACGGTGTTTTCAATATTTCTTATTATTATCTTTATTTAACCGTGACACCATGAACATGAATAATGTACATCCAGCGGCGTAGCGAGGGTGTCTGGCAAGAATTGAAACTGGCGCCCCCCCCCCCTCCCACCGAGAGGGAGGGGACTTGAAAAGGTACGCCCCCCGAAAAAAGATAAAACGTGAAAATTGAGTACTTTCAACCATTCATGTTTTTAACAGTATAAAAGTATATAATAAAATACACTCTCATAGTTTAAAAAGTTGCATTGCAATCAAAAACATTTTTGAGTTGTAAATTCCAGATTAAAATCTTCGAATCGCCCCAGTTTCTCAACCCTTTCGTTTATTTTGATGCAACAAAATAAAAACTTTAAATACTCTTATTAACATATATTAGGTATCAATTTGCAAATCTAACAACAAGAAGGACCCAATTTTGCCCAATATATGAAATGGGCGCAAAGATGAAAACGAGAAAAGTACGGTGCCATACAGTACCCCATAGACACACTGTGTGTTGTTCCAAAATGTGAAAAGACATGATGTTATTTTTCGTCAATATATCAAGATTGGAACGTTTGCTGACTTTTATGTGTCAGGGTCAGTCTAAAAGATATATGGGTCTTTCTATGTTTTTGCCTACATAACCCAGTTCTGGTCATAAAATTTGATTTTCTGAGGTTTGCAAAACATCTTTCCTAATGATTTTGGTATGAAATCGTAGAGCTTTCAAAAACCTTCAAAATGATACCAAACTTTGATGAATTGTAAAAAGTGCAAAAACATGCAAAATTTACTCGTTTTTTGGTGAAAAAGTGTGACATTGTAAGAGGAGGATGAAAAAAGCTGATTTTAGATATTTTTCTGACATTAAACTTGTCATTTCATTGGTCAAAATGGAAGTTTAGTACTGTATGATTAATAATAAAATGACAATTCACATTGAAATGTGTTTGTTTCATTACACGCTTAATGCAAAAAACGGTATCACACTGTAACATTTCGTGTCCAGTTACACGTGAAACATATCGAAATTTATCATTGCTGTAAAATCTACACTAAGTGGCATATTGGCATAGTTTTAATAATTTTTAATACATATGTCAACAAAAAGAAGAATTAAAGTCAAAATAACAACACAATCCCACTGAACAAGAAAATATGATAATTCTAAATTAGATACAATCACTTTGAGCTGTTTCGTGTCCATGAATTATGTTACGGTGTGAAAATTCGGGTTTCAAAATTTATCATTTGTAAAACTTCCAATCTTAAACAAATGGAATTTAACATATCATCTCTAAGAATAGATAACACACATGCAAAGAGAACTTAATTCTGCTTCATGATTTGAAAATACACCACATTGAAAGTTTTGGTGTCCGAAGCGGACACCGTTACACGTGAAACCATCTTGACCTTCAAAAGTATCATAACTCATACATTTTGGATTTGCAGGGCTGTTTGTTTGTTAGAATAGGCACACATACCAGGTACCTTTCTCAAACAATAATTTATTTGTACAAACAACATTAAATATGACCAAATACATGAATCTTGAATTTTGGTGTCCGCATAAATCTGTTACGCGTGAAACCTTTTAGCAGTTTAAATCATAATAGCACATTTAAGTGAACATTTTTAACTTTAATTAAAAGTTAAGACTGTGTTTTGTCAACCAAGTCAGCAAAAAATATGAATATCATAACAAATGTTCCCTTTTTAGCGACAGGAAATACATTTTTATGCATGAACAGGGTTTCACATGTAACTGGACACCAAAAAGGTTACACGTAAAATGTGTTCATGTATTGCCCATTAACGCCATTTAACATAAGAAATATCACATTGTTATGACAAAACACGACTAGAATTAAATATTTTAATACCAATGAGGCTTTCGTGTACTGACTGTGCAATCGGTGTTCAAAGACATATTTTAAGCACAAAAGTTGTGACGACTCGGGAAAATTCGGCGCGGTAGTTGATTTATTCGCAATGAGCTATGAAAGCCTCTATGGCAAGTGTTACTATCTGGCTGATTTCATAATTAAGATTATATGTGATGGTTTACCCTGAAAGGGGGGGGGGGGCTTTGCAAATCATATCGATTTTGATTTTTTTTTTTCATTTCATCTATTGCAACATTTTCTAAGCTTTAACATAACACCTTACTCGTTCAAATTGATCGAGGCGATCACATTTTACAACAGAAAATCTGCTGGAAATTCTTATTATTTAATTTATTTTTTGCTGCCTTAGTAGTTTCTTGAAAAGTGTTCTGTCGCAAAGTCGATGAGTCATAACATATGTGTACCGCCGCGGCAAAAGGGTCCAGTTGTCGACTCCTACATGTTGCTCATTGTAGCATATCTGATGTATACAAATACCATACATTAGATATGCTACAAAGAGCAACATGTACGAGCCGACAACTGGACCCTTTTGCCGCGGCGGTACACATATAGTTAACACAAATTAATGTTGTAATGGCCAATTGCACAACCTACAGTATTTTTTAAAGTCAGTGTCACCTCTTGTATAATGACACAGGGAGAGCATATTTTTGATTAGATAAGGACAAGGATACTCTCAGCAATGAGTACAATCCCTGCATGTATTGCAGTAAATGTGAAGTTTGATCATAGGCCTATGTATTGGTCAACTAACTTGACTACTTGCACAACAAAGATCATCGGTATATTATCATCAAAAGCTGTTAAAAGTGTAATGATCATGGAAGGGTTTTATATGGTTCGGGCGATTTGAAAAGAATTGATATGGGGATCAATGTAACGTGATCCAATAGGCCAAACGAAAACAAATATACGTGCTTTTCTTTTTCCTAAATCATTTGATCATCACAAAAATATAACTGTACAATAAAATAGATATTTAAATGTTCCAAACCATAGTTCCTTAAGGTATTGTAATGTTGTAAATATGATATAATTTATAATCAGCGAAGAAACAATGCAGAAATGTGTTTAAAGTGGTAATCAAATGATAAAAAACACGTACACAAACCTTTTGCTTCCACTCAGACAACAAACACCATAATGTTTTTCTATATGTGACCCGTCATATCGAAAGGTACCTTAAGGTCGGCAAACTTAAAATTGATTTTTTGGTCTCATCTAAAAGATTATATTTTGAGCTTTAAAATGACACCTTGCTTTTGGTTATTGGATGTTCGATTACAAAGTTACATCCAAATTGGTAAAAGGCATCGGGCTGATTCCAAAAACTAAAGTTCTGAGAAAATCAAGTTTAAAGTTTCTGTACTGGTTAAACGTGAATGGAGAAAGGATTTTTATCTCGGTTTTTAAAACATTTGTCTTATGTTTTGGATGTTGGAACCTGATTAATATGATAGAATACACTTCAAAGGTAACATTTCTGATGAAATTAGAAATTCGACCTTGGACATGATTTTTGACTATGCTCAGCTTCAATGGGCTGTATCTCGAAATTTACTATGCCGACATTAAGGTACCTTTCGATATGACGGGACACATATGGCCTTTTTTCAATACTTTCCAATTATATTGGTTGTATGAATGCAAATCCTTTTACCTCTTATTATGAATGGAAAGACCAACAACTTTTAATGAGGTGTCCTCGCTTTACAGAACTACTATAGATTTAGTAAACAACGCAGCACTTATTTCAATGGCACTAAGTTCAAGTATATGTAGATCTATTTACCCAAACTGATAACTTAGTTTCTAAGAAGTGCTATTGTGTTATGTTATGTTATGTTATGTTATGTTATGTTATGTAAAACAACTGTCTTGTTGATAGGTGATTTTCAAATTACTCATCCAGACTACCACAGAATATTAATTATGTTAGCTATAATTGTATGGATTTAATTGTGTTTTGGAGATAAATTTGAAAAAAGTCTATATAATAACAAATGGCTTGTTATATTTATGGTCAGTCAAGTTTTGCTAGCCATTTGCTAATTTGGAGCCACGTTACTAGATATTTTGGAGAAGGATATTGAGTCAGAGTAGATAGATTTTCAGTACTGACACTATAAGATTAGTTTTGAACTTTGATACTTGAGTGACCCAAGGTCCTAGGGGCCCTACAACAGGTTTTCGCGCATAGCGCAAAAACGCAGAAGAAATATACATCGCCGCTACATGTAATTGTCAAACTTAGTGCAGCAGATCCCTCAGTGGCAAAAAAAAAAAATCGAAACGATCCAGTCGTTTTCGTGCTTATTACTAGCATAAAGTGATTTTTCGATGGCGCTGTTTAAATGTGTTTTGTCCATAAAATTGAAACAAAAAACCTTTTTTTTTTTTCTATTTTAATTTTGGCAATGTAATTGTACCTGCATTGTGCAACTTTGGTCAAAATTCCTTCGGAAACACGGATTATACATTTTTGCGGGAACATTTTAAATGCGACACCAAAAAAATTTGGTTTTTTGGGGCCGCCATTTTCAAACAGTTCATCCGATTTTCATTTGTGTCTGTATTTGGTCATTTTTACATGCTATATCATTGACCATACTTTCAACGTAAAATTCATACCGGAAGTGTGTTCTAAGGGGGTTCCTAGGACCCCACTCCCTTGGGCACCTACAGGTGGGAAATACCTTGGTCACTTAAGTGTTAAGAGACCGTTTGTTTCATTTCAATCGACAATGTACAATAAAAGTTACGGTTTATCAAATATTTGGTTGGATTTTTGTCTGGTCCCATTCAAAAACTATTGCTCAGAAAGTATCGGTGTTATTGAATGAAATATACATAGGTCACTTTGGAAAATGTGTCATTTTTTCTATTCATTTTTCGTTCAGACAAAAGACAGCGTGCACATTATGCACTTATCACTTGTAACTCCGGTCCCCGGGTACCCGGGCACTAGCGGGGAACTCTTCTTGCTTGCGCGGGGAAGTTGTGCATGCTGATGTCCCCGCCAGGCGGGGAACACGTGCGGGGATGCGGCGGTGACTCGATGGTGACCATTTAGACGGGGAATTCGACCGGGACTTAAATCTATGGAATTTGAGCCCTTTCCCCGTGGTATGGGGCCGGGACTTCGACGGTGACTCGGTTTTGAGGATGCCCCGCCCTACGGGGAAGTCGGTGGAGTGTTCGGCGGGGACTCGTCAAATTCTGATGAACAAGGTTCGGGCGCATTCCCCGCTAGTCCCCGGGTACCCGGGGGCCGGAGTTACAAGTGATAAGTGCATTATGAATTCATAATCATTGTTACGATTGGGTACGCAGATTAAGGACATCACTCAATTAAAACTCATTCAAGATGATCTTACAAAAATCATGAAATTTGACCACAAAAGTTTACATCCAAATATTTTGAAAAGCATTACCTCTGTTCGACATTACCGATTGAAATGAAACAAACGTTACAATGAAATCTGTTTCTTGAACTATAAAGTACCAGCTTTACACATTTTTGGACTATCCGATAACATCAAGAAATTTAAAAGAAAAGGACACATTGTTCTCTACCTTAGTTCAAATCTAGTTCGTAAGAATTTAAATAGACCTTGTGAGTCATTTCTGACCTGTGGAACGTCAGGGAATATATAGAAAGAAGTTGCATTAGATTAATCTTTTTTGAATCTTAAAAAAAACTTATATACAAATGCTAATTACAAACATTTATCCTTGTAAAAAAGGAAATAGGTATACGTCAAAAAGCGAGTTCCACTGATTTCCTTCATCGTCGGTTGAAGTTAAACGCACGTAAAACCAAACGACATAGCCATCGTAGTGGGATCAGAAATACTCGGTAGATTTGAACAAACAATCTTCTCCACTGTTCGATAAATAAAAATAAGAAGAAGACAAAGAAGAAGAAGATGAAAAAGAAGAAGAAAAAGAAGAAGAAGAAGAAAAAGAAGGAGAAGAAGAAAAAGAAGAAGAAAAAGAAAGAAGAAAAAGAAGAAGAAGAAAAAGAAAAAGAAGAAGAAAAGGAAGAAGAAGATGTTGAAGAAGAAGACAAATAAGTAGAAGAAGAAGAACAAGAAGGAGAAAAAGAAGAAGAAAAAGAAGAAGAAGAAGAATTAGATGAAGAAGAAGAAGAAGAAGAAAAAGAAGAAGAAAAAGAAGAAGTAGTTGTTTTATAGCATAGTATAATGTAGGATCTCTTCTTTCCATTGATACCAACTATATTTCGGCCAAAGGGACAAAAAATAATGCCGTCATAAATTACTTAGGAAAATATCTTAGAAATTTCCTTTCCAGTTTAAATTCAAAATGTTGATATAAAAAATCTTGTTTTGTATCTTGATTTTTGTTTTGTTTTTGTTTTTGTTTTCGCTAACGAGTAAATGGTATTTCTTATATGCCCTGTAAGTATAAGCTTCTTAGCATGATGCAATGATAATTTTTTCTAGGGGTAGGGGGAGTGGTTACAAATCCATACCCATGAATTGTTATCACAGCTTGCCCTACCCCCACCTACTTTTTGAACACATTGGCCGGAAATTGATTAAACCCTTAGGTGAACAAGGGTTAATAATGCCTTGTATCTCTTAAGCATACTTAGCCGCAGTGTTATTAATTTTGATGTAGCGCAAGTGGATAAAGTGCCCGTCTGGGGGCGATCGAAGAAATGGTACGCATGCTGTCAGTACAAAAAAGTTTCGGATTGTTGCCTATTTAGTCTTGGGGCTACAGTAACCCCTCCCCCCCCCCTTTGATGTTTTTCTGTTAGCTAACACCCTAAGCTATCCGAATCTGCCTGTTTACCAAATTTCCTGTGGTGGGAGTGGCCGTGAGGGCGCTGTTTTCAAAATGGCCGCTAAAATACCATATTTCCTTCATAAAACCGCTTGAAGTAACATGTTAATAACTTAATATTAATTTTTATAATTGAAAAAAAAAATCATTTCTGGAGATACATCAAATACAGAAGGCTTAAAATAAGGTAATCTACATGTTTCAAATTCAAAATTGACGCCAAATGACCCTCAAAATAGCGTATTTTCATGAAAATTGACCATATTTCAATCATAAAACAGCTTTAAGTAGCATTAAACCATCTAATATTAATCTTTATCACTGGCAAATGACTTCTAGAGATGTGAAAAATGTCAATAAAACAGCTTTGAAAGAAACCAGTATCCCAAATAATCAATAAATACTAGCTTTTAAGGTAAGGCATGGTTCCCAATTCATGACGAAAGCTTTCGAGTCATACGAAAGGGCTTGACGCAATTGTCTTGCATCATGATGCAGAAAAATATCATGATTCAAAGATAGATGTAGTAAAGTGTATTTAATGATGCAGGACAATTTCGTTAGGGCCTCTATCATTATAAAGACTCCTTCAAAAAAGGTAGTTATGCGTTTTTACTAACATTTTTACGATATGACTCAAAACACATTTCGTCATGGCTCTTGCGTCAAGCCCTTCCGTATGTCGGAAGATATTCCGTCGTGAATTGGGAACCGTGCCTCTCCTCTCTTAATTGTTTTGTAAAGCATTTAATTGTTTTGTTAACATGTTTTAAATCCAAAATGGTGCCCAAAATGATATCCAAAATCGCCGTCAAAATACATTTTTTGTCGTTTGAAACTGGGTGTAAGGCTTGGCGTCCAAAGACATTCGCTCGGCAGAGTGACTTAGATAATTCGAAAGTAATTTAGATAATTCATCAAAAAGTTTCTTATTAATTGACTATTGATTTTTTGCTGAAAATGGATGTAAGCCGTTTTGCAGGGAAACTCATCAAATTTCAACTTAGGAACCACATATATTCTAAATTTTGGCAACATGTCTTTTTCAATTCTTCATTAGGCTATGATGTACTTTACAAGTACCAAATTTCAACATCAGATCATGTATAATAAAAAAGTTACCATACAAGGGCATTTTGCCCTTTAATACCCAAATATGGTCAAACATTGTCCATATTTGGGCATAAAAGTAACATTTACGGGATTTTATCAAGATTTTTTCAACAATTTTTTGTGCTAGGATGATGCACAAGTTCAGTCAGGGCCACATTCAGCGTGTACGCTTCTTTGAGCGATCACGCTCAATGCAGCGTTGCATTCACGCTCGATGAGGAGAGATGTCAAAAGCACGCATTTTTGGTCAACGTTTCGCTTCACTACACCGTGTCACTTAAAGCTACACTGAATATTTTTCGTTCCTTGTAAATGTCTCCAGATTTTTAAAGTTTTGACCGGGTCATAAAGAAATTCACCGGGGATTCATTTGTGGCAACGGCAAAAGCATGGTTGTACGTCGCAAGTACGCCATATTAAGCGTGGCCGCTGAATTGAGCGATGCCAACGTTACTGTCAATTCATAATATCATGGGCGATTAAACGTAGGAGCAAAATGATTGATTAAGAGTTGCCTTAATTGCTATCAACAAAATTGTGCAAATTTTACAAAAAATCAATAATGTTAAAAAACCTTCTGAAATTTGCAGATTTGACGAATGTCAGTATAAATGACATTTTTTTAAATAACTTTCGATACCCATAGTTACTAAATTCGTCTGTATAATCATTTCCACATTAATAGATAGATAGAATAAAGCACTCCGTCTCCTCAGAATTGAAGAACCTCTGAAAGCTGGTATTGTTCCACTGGAGCACAGAAGAATGTTGTCTCATTTTTGAGTGTTCTACCGACA
>JXSR01S000152.1:69840-72340 GCA_000969725.1 Ophiothrix spiculata
TAATTATGGGTTTCCCAAGCAAGGTAGATAATTCCGACAAAAACTCGTCCAATTCATCCATACATTGAGTAAGTGTAAACCCATTTTGTTTAATTCTCTGTATTGAGGAAAAACAATCCTAGGTGACTGTGAACACTATCTTCTGTATAAACACAGTACCCTTGATTGTTACTTACAGATTTTCAAGTCTTGGGCTCTGTGTTGCATTATAACCCATTGTTGTATTTTTTATGATCAATTATTATAGTTCTGTGGAATAATGATATTTTCTAGTTCTTGGAATGTATTTGTTTCTCTATCTTCCAGGACAAATGTTTTCTTTTCAAGGTCATCCAATGACGAGATGACTTTGAACAGCACTTAAAAATATAACAGCTATTTGGAACATATATTTTGCCTATAAGACTATAAAACAGGGAATAATAAATATAATGATGTGGTGTATGAAAGTACCTAATATCGGCTCTTCATACTTGCCTGCGATTTGAATTGGGATAACCGGGCATCCAAATTTTGATAGCAACTACCAGTTTTATTGGCAGGTAACGTTAATAAAAAAAATCTCGCAACCAAGATTTTGTAATATTGTTCGCGAGATCTGGAATACACATTGCTCATTATAAGCTCATTTGCATAGGACCATGCGATACACTGGTAAATCATTATTTTGTCAGATACTAAGCATGTGACTCATATCCGACTCATGACTGAAAATTATATTAAACCATATAATGTTGTCCATAAACAAACAAAAGAAAACAAAACAGCTCCGTATGCGCTTGAATCGATGCGCAGGTAAGATACATTTTGCACTCGCGATGCTTGATGTAACAATCTTCCGTTTATGCGTCAGGGATTTTATTTCGTGTCAATTTAGATAGCTATATATATCGGTCAATATATTAGTTTGTCATTAATACATGAGCACATGAAACGTCCTTACCTAAAGCATTGGTATCGATATGTGATGATGTATCCCCCAAGAAGGAATGTTTTGACGAAAGAAGTTCCTCAAGTAAATTCAAATATACCGGTACCCGATCCAGTTGGTTCATAAATTGTCCAAGATACTTCTACATGGTAATTATAATAAAAGTATTGTAAGAATTTGTTAAAGCGACAGTGCAGCTGTATAATCTAATTTTATATGTTGATGATCTATTGAAATGTGGCCCAGTTAGTTAAATGTCGACGCTGGTGGGGACATTTTTATAATGGGGTTAATATTGTGCTTTACAATTAAGTAAATATTAATCCCTCGGCGATTAAACAAGCATTATTCAGTTACGGGCATTCACGGTCATACACTAAACCTTATTTCTACATGTAGTCGGAGGAAACATACATTATTTTTCAAAGCAGTTCATGACACTGTTTGTCCCAAACCAGCCGTAAAATGAATCCCTTATCAATTGTTTAGACACATTTGTCTTGGTGGTATCTTTTTGACACCAATGGCCGTCCATAGTTTGAGGTCACGACAAAATGTTTGATAGCGAAATTTTTGTTTGAAAGCGGACTATAGTTTGGCTCTATACGCTGAAGAAGTAGTGAAGGCATATTTATGATAGTTAGCCCAAGACGTGCGATCTGGTTTCAAACAAACGTGGTGGCAAGTTTTACCACACGCTACGTCAATGGCGAATAATTTCCATTTTAGTTTTATTACTCTTGAATCCAAATGCAGCAAAATCAACCATAGATTACAGTAATGTGATATAGAAAAGAGTCATATAATAAACCAAAAGGTCATCCCTGCATTATTTTTTTTTCCAGTTTGTGTTTGAAATCCTCGAGGTCGTTTTTTAAAAGTTGCAAATTTCATTTTTTGTCCCGTACAAACCAGTAAGACAAGACTAAGGATCGATATGAGGAGAGTGAGTTTGGTCACAGAAGCGCGCAGTTTTTCGAAAGCATGCGTTATGTGGTTCCAAGCATCATCTATCAAGACTTTTTTCCCCATCTTATTAATGATGAGAAACGATCTAAACTTCAGTTTCAATTGGTATACAATACTAGCCTTAAAAACAAATGGTGCACCGTTATCCGTCCTCTAATATGGTCTGGTATTGTGCCATGTCTTTAATGCTAGCAATGCCTACCAATTAATGTGTCGTTTCTTTGGTTGTTATAAATAACTCAATGAAAAAATATAGAAACAATAATAGCTTCATTTGTGTATTTTATCACCACCATGTGTGAGGCAATTTCCTTATATAAGTTGTATGTAGGCTTTTCCATGGCAGTTTTCTCTAAACCTAGCCAGGATTTACACAACAGGAAAATACTAAGACATATATATTGTAGAGCTAGTACTAAAGTGCAAATAGTTTTGTTATTGCCATTATCATAACGTTTATGTAAGTAAAATGAATAGTCAAAGATAATGCATAAGTAAAGGGACTAGCCTAGATTCCACTTAGAATTAAACAATTATGGAAATGCTCTAAATAAAGCTTAGCAATATCCATAAAAGTACAACACTTTACACAGAAATGAC
>JXSR01S000152.1:77340-81930 GCA_000969725.1 Ophiothrix spiculata
TGTTGATTTCCCCTTCTGTGTAAACATAGGTAATTGTTTGCATGAACCGATAATATATAGATGATGGGAATTTCCTTAATTAGATCATTAATTAGATCATCTTTAGTACCGGTACTTTTGGAAATCCAATTGCTATATAAGGTGTTTCATCCATCTTCAATTGTGTAATAATGAAGTGGGAAATTCACAGTGTGCTAAAAACTGTATGACAGCGTGGGGGAATTGTTATGCTAATGTTTAAGCCAAATGATTGTTGTTGTTGAGCAGAATTGGAATTGATTCTGTGGAGTGTGGGTGATGAATAGGTGGATTTGTTTTGGAGGAGTTATACTGATAAATGAAGACAATTTTGTTATACAGCTTGTCCCAATATTAATGCAACGAGCGAATAAAAATATTTAAAAATAGTTGCCAAAAGATTAAATCATAATACTTTAAAATCTCAATATAGTGCACCTTTTCCCAGTTGCCATTTTGTCCCATATTTTTTATATGGTTTATAAGATTTGAAATTGATTGCCTGTTTCTGATATATAACGAATGTAACTTTCATTTTAGCATCTGATTAGTGATGTAGACCTCTTGGTATTGTGGTAAGGAACATGTTTAGGAGCAAAACATGAGGTGCACTATATCGAGATTTTAAAGTAATACATGTTTTTCAAAAGTAGAGTAATTACTCTACAACATGTTTTTGTCCCGTTTCATTTTTACCACTCCAGTCCAAAGATATGGAGAATTTAAAAAGGCCCTTTAAATCAACTTTGGTCCGATTTGTAAGTTTAGACTTCCAGCTAAAGAAATGCAAACTTTAAATGAAGAGAATTCTTCAAGCAATTGGAGCAGAATCAATCCAAACCAATCTTACCTGACCTGTACCTAATATTAAGTGATATCTTAAGTTCAGTTTTAACTTAAATAGGTCAAAATGTTAAATTAAAGTACGGATCATCCAGATACTCTCATATTCCTTGACTCTGTTTCTTTTGGTGCACAAATCGGGTAGTTTAGGATATATTTTTTACCAAAAGAGTCGAAAAAAGAGATTATAATGAAAGATGTCAACCAATAATAAGTCTTTAACCGAAACCACGGAAGAAAATTGAAGACAAAGGAGTTTTAGACCTAATGATTCATCTGGCCCGTCAAGGGGACGCAACAGGTTGACTAAACCAGACACAAAAACGTGCTTGATATCAGCAGATTATCATTAAATTGAGTCCTTATATCATAAAATGGGTTCAAGGGATGATTCTCCTAAGCATGTGATGTTTAAACAATTTCCATTCAACGTGTGCCCAATGACAACTTTACAGATTAACAAATCGGACCATCAAGATTTTTCTGGTCTTTACAAAATGTGCAATAACTTTTATTTCAGAGATCCAAATTAAACAAATCAAAAATCCTGTAAAAGCCAATGGTCCACTCTATAATTTTATTGTAACGTTTGATCACCATTGGGCTCTGTTCTCTCAAAATAAAAGTTCAAAGTTCGTTGCATTTTGTGTGGGACACCCTGTATATTGGAGATTTATAGCGATATATTGGAGAACTAACGTTAAAGATATATTGGAGAATTAACGGCGGCCTGTGTGCTTTCCAGCTTCTGATACAAAATATGTTTTAAAAGTCAAGAAGAATATTGCTGTTACTGCTGGACTATAAATCGTCGTTGGAGTTCGTCAGGAACGTTTTGGAATATTTTTGCCAAGTCGATTTCGGGACTTGTGTGATTATACAAGAACTTGGTGCCTTGGACTATTAACGGAAATCTAATAAGTCGCGATATATCCTAGGATATTATACCATAATACCCATACTTTAGTCAATATAAATACATTTAAATTAAGTCATGAATTTCAAATTGTACAGTAAAGAGATTCTTAGCTCGGTACGTACCTGCTCAATATATGCGGTGCGTTGAAATCCTGCTGTATTGATGAACTTGCAAATGTCATCTAATGCAATTGAAAGTGTATCATGTCTTGTGGTGGAACGCCTCCAATCTATTTCAAAAAAATGTTATAAAATGACGACCAAAAGGTTGTATTTTTTTTACTTTTTACACTTAAGTGCATAAGGGGGTCCCTATGGACTCATGATTTTGTTTTTCGCACGAACGGCACGACCACAAAAACGCAACATAACCCAATAAAGCTGTTTTATGCAACTGTCAAGGTAGGGGATGCACGTGTTTTGGTGCAAACATTGAAATCGGTTGCGTAGTTTTTGAAATAATTAGCATAAACTGCTAAAATGATGGCGCTGTTCAAATTTTATTTTGTCCCTAAAATCGAAACGAAACAACTTTTCAAATTGTTAACAATATGTTTGTATTCATAATATTCTATTATAAGTCAAATTGCATTTAAAAATCCCTTAAGAAAACAGATTAAAAATATATAAAGACTCCCAAAAAAGTATCGCCTCGTCTCGACAAAATGGCTCGTGCGCCAATACGGTACTCGCAAACGTAATTTGAAGATATCGTGAACAAGCGCTGGAATTTCAGCTTTCATTTGACACCTTAATTTTGATAATTGACTGAGAAACACTGAAGTTATGAACATTTGAAACCCTCAAGGTCAATTTTTAAAAGTTGCTAATTTCATTTCACTGTACAAACCAGCGCAGACCTAAGGATCAAGATGAGGAGGCTATGAGGTGAGTTTGGTCACTGAAGCTTGCGTTTTTTCCAAACCATTATGTCATTGGATTCTAACCATCATCCACCAAGATATTGTTTTTGTTCATCTTATTAATGATGAGAAACAATATAAAATTTCAGATTCAAGTGGTAGGCATTACTAGCCTTAACAAACATCGCGCACCGTTATTCGTCCTCTGTGTGGTCTGGTACCTGCGCCATGTCTTTAATGCAAGTAATGACTACCAATTGAATGTCCTTTCTCTCGTTTTATGTCGTTTTTTCATTACTTATAACAATGAATTAATGAAAAATTAATGAAAAAATCCATATCTTGATCATTGTTGATGGATAATGCTTAGATACCAATGGCCGTGTGTTCCAGTGACTAAACTCACCTCATTATCATCCATACTCTTGCGTTACTGGTTTGTACAGTGCGAAAAATGAAATTAGCAACTTTTAAAAATCGACCTCGAGGGTTTTAAAAGTTCATAACTTCAATGTTTTTCAGTCAATTGTCAAAAATAAGGTGTCAAATGAAAGCTGAAATTCCAGTGCTTGTACACAAATTCTTTAAATTACGTTTGCGAGTACCGTATTGCCGTATGAGCCATTTTTTCGAGGCGAGGCGATACTTTTTTGGGAGTCTTTATATAAAAAACGCTTTATATATCTTTAAATAAATTGGGTTGCTCATACTGCTTCTAAAAATTATCAAATCAAAAATATCGGTCTCTTAATAATCATGATAATATAAAATTACACGAAATTGGTGTTATTAATAGTGTTATAATTATTATTGAAAATGTATTGCTTTTAATTGTGGTAATTTTCTGATTGTTCTTAACAATCATGTAAGTGTTTTTTTCTCCACATGTTCATTTTCTTTTTTTCCATGGTCATTAATGTCCTGCACATCCTTTAAATCTCTCAAGCGTCGATTTCATATATACCCTTTTCACGCCCCCTGTTTACATGCTTAACACTTTCTGTTAGGTGACCAGTTATAGACTGGTGGTGAAAAGGCTTAAATTTTGGTCAGCCAGTACCATTGGGGCATAGATGCCAACTATGCTTAAATTCATTCTTATGATGTAAGCATTCATTTAACGGGGGTTGGCAAAAATCTGAACTTCCCGAACATGCAAACTTTCAAGGTCAAAGGTCAAATGAGGTCAAAATCCAACTTTATATATACACTATATAACTGAAGTGAAAGGTTTTTTCATACTCTATTTGCTTAATTCATTGGCTATGCTGAACACACAACAGTATTTGACATATGACTATTTTTCCATCTCTAATTTGACATAGTATAAAATAATATTTTATCATAACCAAATTTCAGCATCGCTTTGCGAAAGTGCAAGTTCAGACATCAATAAATCCAAAAGTACATCACCCACTCTTCTAAAAATGTGTATTTATGGAATATTTTCACAGCTAATTCAAAATCTGTAATCACAAATAGTGTGGTTTATAATAATTGTAAATGACAAACATTCAAAAATGGACGAAATCGCTGTGTGAACCATATTGAAGTGGTTTGTGCCACAAATGCGCGAGTTCAAATGGAATTATATTCATAACTATAACCCCAAGAACTATGAAATTTGGTATACATGATTAGTTTTCACTGCTTATTCCAAATCTGTAATCATAGAGAGTGTATATGTACCAATTGTAAATGACAACCGTCCGAAAATGGACGAAAACACTGTTTGGATCATTTATATTGAGTTGTTTGCGACACAAATGCGCAAGTTCAAATGATATCATATTATTCATAACTATAACCCCAGGAACTTTAAATTTGGTTTTATATATAGTTAGTTTTTAATGCTTATTCCGAATCTGTTACCGTAGAGAGTGTAGTATATACTAATTGTAAATGACAACCGTCCAAATATGGACGAAACACTGTTTGGACCAATATT
>JXSR01S000153.1:33178-43846 GCA_000969725.1 Ophiothrix spiculata
GAGGAATAATGCCATACAAATTAAATTAACATGAACAGATTTAATAACATGATATTTAAAAATACATATCAGATCATGAATGCCTTTGTGTAGAAGTCTGAGTTATACATAAATAATACATGTTCGATTTGGTTCAAAGATAGATTTGAGTTAAAACAGTTTGAAATGAACTATTATGACTAACTTTGGGAATCCACATGCATATTTTCTCTAAACTTTTTTCCCATGACGCATATGCACAAAACGATATATGCAAAAAACTATTTTAATGCACATTTGCTTTATCAATGATAAATAATACCAAATTACACTAGATAGTTGGCATACAATATTCTTAATGACAGATATTGGTTATGATCATTGACCTCAAAAGAGATAGCTTATTTTTGAATTATTTTAAATATGTATGTAGTAAATTAATTATCGGTTCCTAGTAGCAAGCACCATTAGGGTAAAATAATATCTGTAGTGTCTGAATATTATTTCTGAAATTTACACGTTACATTTGGGACCATCTGTTGCGAAATGTCATTGAGCGGAAGATCGCTGGCTATGTTTTTGTATAAGAAATGAGAATATAAATATATTCAGTATTTAATGAATAAAAAGTAAGAAAATTGCGACTTTTGCTCATACTTTCTGTCGAATTTTACAAATCCATCATTTTCTAATCCATACCGAGAGTCTAAAGCATTTTTTTTTCAGAATAACGGATCAACATAAGTTTTCATGAGGAAGAACTACACAGGCAAACATGAGTAGGTTGTAGAAATATCATATATCATTTTACATAAACAGACTACCGGCGCTAAACCCATTAAAACAAATGGTAAAAGCATTGAGATGAATAGAATTATTGAATACTCCACAGAGTCAGTACTCTTTTGGATTGACATTTGTATCAGATATTTTATTGAATTTAATCCAAAACCGGTTATACACAATATTCTTATATATTTAAAAAGATACTTAAATGTATTGAATTACAAAATATCAATTCTCATTTGCTCTATTTAGGTTCTTGAGCATAGTATACTGTTTCAAATCTCTTTCGTGTCGCTAAACCGCGGCGTAATTCTAACTTTATACACCGGTACCGGCGTTAATATTGTTTATAAAGACTTGTTATCGAGAAATACACATTAAAGCAATACCATATGCATAAGAGTTTGATCAAAAATGGTGAATAGTAAAAACAGCAAAAATGAAGGAGTGCGACAATTTGAAATCGTTTTCAAGTGTATTTTGTCGAAAAAAAATTGATTTGCCACAGAAAAAATGATAAAGAAGGACATGTATGTTTTTTCTTATACTAATAACAAAAAATATTGATTGCGTCGTTTTTGAGATAATTTGCATAAACTGGTAAAACAATGTTCAAATTTTGTTTTGTCCCTAAAATGTAACAAACTTGTAAACATTTTATATCAGCAATGCATGTGTATTTTAGTGTGCCTTTATGAGTAAAAATGTCATTGAAAAATTATTTTAAGAAAGCAGATTTCAATTGCCTCCCCCCCCCCCCTTCCCTCTTGAGCACTAACGAGATTCTAAAACAACTTTTACACTTAGGCGTTAAGTGCATTGTTTCTAAATTTCTAACAAACAATTTGCTGTAACCTTGGCAGATAATACTAGTAGTGATATGAGAGCTCGTGTGGTCTAGCGGAACAGAGCAGGACTCATAATCAGTAGGTCGTGAGTTCGAGCCCCTTTAGCGCCAACGAGTTATGCCTTTGGGTAAGGCATTTAGTCTCATACATACATTTATTTATATAGCATACATTTATTTATATAGCGCCTTTCCAATGATCAAAGCGCGGAAAAAATATTTGAAAATAAAACAAGTAAACATCATATAAAAAGAGCAAAAAACAATTATAAATTATACATATGAGTCTTCAACATTTTCTTAAATATGTTAATATCATTGATCTCCCTGAGATTACGAGGTAAGCTATTCCAAAGTTTGGGACCAGCAGATGTAAAAGCTGAATCACCAAAGCATGTTTTGGAAAAGGGAATATGAAGCCTTGTCTTGTCAGAAGTTGAACGTGTAATGCGACCACATGACTGGATTTTGACACGGATGCATTGTTGCAAGTAAACGGGAGCCTGATCATGAATGCATTTGAAAACATAAAGGAGGATCTTGTATTTTATGCGTTTATCAATTGGTAGCCAGTGGAGTATGTCCATGAGTGGTTTTGCACTATCCAGCCTATCAGCAGAGAATATTAATCTGGCAGAACGATTCTGGAGGACCTGGAGACGTTGTATATCTTTCAAATGAGAACCATATATGAGAGCATTACCATAGTCAAGTTTTGACAAGACAAGTGATCGAACAGCATGATGTTTCGTGTCCTGATCAAGGTAGCGCCCAATTCTACGAATGTTGCGTAACTGAAAATAACCAGATGAGATCATACTATTAAATTGCTTAGTCATGCTCATGTGGGTATCAAAAATTACACCAAGATTTCTAATGTCAGATGAGGGTTTATTGCTTCGTCGACCCGAGCGTTATATGAGTAATTACTAGGAATATAGTCGAGCACCGCCGTATAATGGTATATCGATACCAAGGACATTGTAAAAGGCAGCTGACCGTATTCTATTGGTAATGTAATAATTGTCATAAAGGTTTGACCTGATGTTCAATCGAAAAAAGGCGCTATATATATATAAGTGGGATGATTATTAATCAAACATTATTATAATTATCCAACTTGGCCCCTGAAGGAACACATAAAAAAAAAATTGGCCTGTGCTTACCAGAATTGTCAACGAATCGCTTGATTCAGGTACTTTTCCTGCGCATCGTGCCATTGTGACGCCACTCCTTAAAAAGTCATCTTTGGAAAAAGAGGTACTGAAAAACTATAGACCAGTCAGAAATATTAGTTTTGTCGCTAGGTTAATTGAAAAGTGCGCTGCAAATCACTTTGTGAATCATCTTAATGCCAATGGTTTAATTGAACCATTACAATCAGCTTACCGTAGCTCTCAAAGCACAGAATGTGGCCTCATAAAAGTTATGTCTGACATTATCAGTGCCATTGACTCTAGGCGTATAGTTTTGATAGTGTTACTTGACATGAGTGCTGCCTTTGAAACTGTGGACCATAAAATACGCTATGTCGTCTTAGAATAAGCTATGCAGTTTTTGGAACTGCCTATCACTGGTAAGAATCTTACATCAACGGCTGGGCATCACAAGTGAGCATATCTGACACCCTTTTATTTCTAATCCCGTCTCTTCCAATTTTGGTGTGCCGCAAGGGTCTGTGTTAGGCCCGCTGTTGTTTACAGGTTATTCAAAACCCATTGGTGATATTGTTCGCTCTCATCAACTGAGATGTATCCTGATTATTGACAGATTTATGCTTCTTGTGATGCCACCATTTCAGGTGATATAGAGGCCACTCTCACTAACATAACCAAATGTATTATTTACATCAAAAATGGTTCTCTGTTAATTACTTTAAGCTGAATTATTCAAAATCCGAGTTTTTTATTGCAGGATCAAAATTCAATCTCATGCATCTTGATCTTGATAACTTTGCACTTACCATTGGTGAATCAAACATCAAAGCATCACCATTTATTAAAAATCTTGGATTTTACATTGAGTCAAATTTATCTCTCACTACTCATGTTAATAACATCCGAAAGACAATACTGTTCCATATTCGTACTAAATACCTGTTGTTGTTGTTGTTGTTGTTATACATCAGTCCCCTGTCATTCTTAATTTCAACGAATGACGACGTTATACGTCTTAAAATGGATAGGATTCAATATGCATGCAGTTGTGTCCAGTAAGTAAGCTCAAGATACTTGCTGGGTATTTGTTTACTTATTGCATTTTGTTATTCATTTGCCATACGTACCTGACACGTGTCTTGTAAATAGAATTATAAGCGTCAACTTCACTCCTTAAATCAAGTATTCTACTTAGTATTCATTCATTGCGTTTATATACAATACAGACAGACTGAAACACTTACAAAAGAAGATTTGTTAAAGGGGCATTGGACAAGTTCAGCATCATCCACAAACTATTCCCCAAACATTTTGAGATTTTTGTATCATTTGAAGTATTAGCGATAATAATGACAGCATGCACAACGATAAATACTGCCCTCTATAGTTGAATTTTTAGAATTAGCCTTTTCAAGACATCTAATGAAAATTCTAAATTTATTTAGATTTTTCTGCAATCTATGATGTGAATAGAACGTTTAGAAAACAAATCGTTGGCTCTTTCTCATTGTATAGCATAAATAAATACGTTTAAAGAATAGCCTCATACCCAAAATCAGCAAATAAAATAAAATTCAAATGTTTGACGTTTTTGAAGGTTTTGATAAAAATGTTTCCCGATATCCTATAATTTTCTTTTATTTTATAACATAGGAAGTGTAAATCATTCACAATTAAAATTTCGAATACCCCTTTAAATGCTGTTAATTAGAAGAAATTACAAGCTTGTAAACTGAGCGGGAAGACGTAGCAATTGAGGGATTTGAATAAATAACCTTTGGAGCAAGATAAGCGAGGTTAATTAATTATTCTATTTTATCATGTTGCATTCACTTTGGGGTTTTTTTCATGACACATTCATATACAGTGTAATATACTTTTTCTAAATAAATATACCAAAAGCTTAAATGACTAATCTAGATTCTACTCAGAGTGTAGCACTTACGGAAATCCTCTAATTAAAACTTACAAGTGTAGTAAATACCTAAAAAAGTAAAAACAATTACACAGAAATGGCTCAAATTGAGAGAGAGAATTAATTTACAATGTATCATTCTGCGATGGTTGTGTGGCTATCCTGTGTTTCCTAAATCCTAGTTTTGTACCTCAGATGGATTTACCAGATAAAAGATCAAATAAAGCTCCTAGAATTAATTTAATACATATTAAAAGAGAAACCATTTCATAAAAAATAATTTGTTATCACAGGTCTAGAAACAAGATCTTTTTAAAATTTTAAACTAGAAACCCTGTTCTCATAACATAAAAAATAAAAGTTTTTAAAGAATTGCAAATTTCTTCAATGTTCCTCAAAATCATGGACAATTATTAGTAGGTTATATTACTATAAACATGTTCTATTGATTTGTGTAAAAACATATGTAGGTAAAAAGTTAGTGGGAAGAATCTAGGCCAGTCCCTTTAAAAGCTTATAGTGATAGGTAACTGCAATAAATTACCTGTTAATTGTGTTAATTAACTCTTTATAATATCGATACTTCAAAATTACGGATTAATATACGTATTTCTTCAAAATCTCACAATGGAACGTGGAACACAAAACTTAAATATTTTACATTTTACATCATTTCATTCGTCACGATCGAAGCTTATTGTTATACCCATTTTCAGTAATATTTACTCTTTGTGAGAAATTATGTGTAAATAAAGGAAATAAATACCTGTCATATTTTATTTCAACAATCGTCCTATTCTTTTAAACAAATCCTTTTGCCATATTAATGTGATATTGGCCTGAAAAAAGTATATATTGAATATGTAAATTTACTGGATTTACTGTATACTACCATTTGGTATGAAAAAGCATTGGAATGTGTTCATTTCTGCATGAAAAATAGTGAGTAGAAGAAAGTAGCCTGCATATATAATGCCGTCTTAGTTTGAGAGCCAGACTTTATATATTACATTAAGGAAAATCTTACATAAAGCACGATAAAATTAAGCCTATCACACGGTTAAAAGCTTTGGAGTAAAAGCATCAATCTCTCTTATTATTAAGTCATATTTGATCATGAATACATATATATAAGTATGGTAAGAAACAAATGTAAATTCGGCGCTTTGACTAAAATGAGTTTTACTTTTTAAAATTTGTTCTGACATTCTTCAAGATAATTTTTGGGGGTTTGTTTATAAAGGATATTTCACTCAAATATTACTATTTTAATATCCTAAATGTATTTCAAATTACAATGTAAGTTACAATTATTTCTTTAACTGCTGAATTATATTAACAACACTTTAAATAATAAATAATAATAATAAATTACATTTCTAAAGCGCAAACTACTCAAATGTTTCTAAGCGCTATACAGATAACTTACGACTACAATACACTACAAATTACATTACAACAATAACAAGCAAAGGAAACCAGCCAACGGAACTAAATTATTTGAACATGAAGGTTTTGAGCAAATTCTTAAAATGTCCTTTTGTAGGAGCAGACCGGATGGCAAAAGGGGTGTTATTTCAGAGTTTTGGGGCTATTATTGCAAATGTTCGGTTGCCATATGAGGATGTTTTTACCCAAGGTCCAGCCTGTAGAGCCATTGAATTGAAGAGCGGAGAGATTTATCTATTTACTTTACGTGTAAGATATAATATAATATAATACTAATGGCAACTGTGTAATATATTGTAATCTTCATAATTCATAATTTAATATGAGAGACAACTCAATCAAATCTCGTGATCAAATCCTCAAATTTAATGTTGCCAAGCTGGGTTTTTCTGAGTTTAAAAAACAAGGCAGTAGTATTTTGTGCATTTCAGTACATGTTTTCATTTTAGGTTTGATCGGTTTGTTTACGGGTTGACATTGTGACCGTAAATGTCACGAGCAGTGTATAATTTGAATATATATACAAAGATATCGCGGGTTGTGTCGTTTAAATAATTGACAAAATGAAGATAAAGACTTGGTTGTTCCAGTCTTCAAAGTTAAAGAGAAGCAATAGCACTGTTAATCAAAGTAACATTGTGACCATATTCTAACAGAGCAAAGCAAAATATTACTTTAATTAATATTTTGCTTTGCTCTGTTAGACTATATTCACAATATTTTTTACGAACAGTTACATATAGTATTTAGTCTGTTTAAAAGGACCACAGGCTATATACGTAGATGGACTAAACACTGTACGTATCTGTTCGTACAAAGTATTGTGACCATAGTCTAACCTGATATCTTGTTAAAACTGGAATCAAACTTATCTTTTAGGAATCATTCAAGCACCTTTAATTTATTGTTCACAAATACTAAATCACCATTTGACCTGCCAAGTTTTATTATATTATTATAGGTTGTATGTATGTCTCTAGATTTTTTTAAATCATTGTACTCTGATTATTTTTTATAACACCTCTACCCAAGTGGGGTTGTTGCAACTAGTTGCAACTAATACTAGAATTCCCTGCAAGTTTCAGTCTCGACACGTCTTGTAACGACGTTTTACTAGTACAGTAACCAAAATGGTAACGATCATTTTCTCGTACAAATATCACATCCACTTAGCAGAATTATTTTATGATTCTCAGGGGCACTGTTAATTCAAGGCAAAGGTGAACTTTGAATGCAAAGGTAGTCTTTGAGAACAATTACCTTACCTACATTTTCACTGATTATATCTACAGCAGCAAAGTTTCTTTTTCTTTAAAATGATGATTTTTATCTTTTCTGTAAACTGTCAGGCTTTATATCAGTAAATATAAGGTATATTTTACGTTGTACAAAAACACAGTTTAACTTCTATTTTGTTCATTTTTAAAAATCTGTCTATTACCAACCTGAAATAATGCATAGTACGAAAATCGTATAAACCAAGAACATTGAAGAGAAGAGACAAGAAAAGGACAGAAATGGAGAGGTACCGCGTGTTTAGTCTTATTTCTGAAAAAAAATATGTATAAAAATGATTTAAAAAATTCAAGGTTCAAGTTTTCATTCCAACTCAGGATAGAAAATAATATCTATTCAGACAATTACCCCTGTAATTACTTTTCATGTTTTTCAGATATATCTCAAAAACCCTTCATCAGATATGGGTCTGATGAGAGAAACATGAGAGTGGTTTTAAACAAAATTCGACCAATTTTGATATTTGCCCCCTACAATGACTTTTACCCTTCCCCCTCCTTCAGGGTCACATGCAACGGTCCGATTTTGTGTCCACCGTAGATACCTAAGGTCCATAAAACCCATATAGATAGGACACATTAAAATAATTTATCGTTGCAGGTTCCAGTGGGATTTGCTCCAGTTTAGCTCCCTAGGTAATATTGGTAAAATCACATTTTATCTGCTGCAATGAAGAAGTGAAAACTGAGTTGAACCGTACAATCATATTTTGATGATGACGCCATTTATTTTTGACATTGATAGGTAAGTAATATCATGAAATTGCGCATGTTTATACCCTGCAATAATAAAAATATGGTAGACTGGTCAAATCACCGTAACTACCATACAAAGTATTCTTTCTAAAAATGAAAACAAAATGGTAAAACGAGAAGTAACAAAAGGTTTCGCTATAAATTGATTTAGAATATTCTTGAAACAAAAACTGACGCATTTTGTGAAGTATCAGCCTTGAACTACAGTCTGCTAAAAACAAATTCAAAATGTCTGATCATTATGGAGTTAAATGATTTCTACGATAAAGGCGTCAACGTATTCGAATCAATCTCTTCACGCTATCATGAACTTGTTTATGGAAGTGAAATCACTACTGAAGGTTTATGAATAATTTGTGTTCTTTATGTACATTCTTACATGAACATCTTCTAAACGTGACATTCATCCGTCTGACTCGTTAAAACGGACTATAGTCTTGAAGTATGCATGACTTATTAGCAGACAAACTGATCAAAGATGAAAAAGACTGTGTAATGGGTAAAGAGTTAAATAAATGGTGAAGATAATCAAACATACTTACGTTTGATCTCGTTAAGGTCAGGTTTATCTATAAAAATCCATTATATCCTCAAGCAGACTAAGGCAGATGCTTTAAACATCACATTAAGGGAAATCCTTGCATAGAAGACAAATTCAACTAAGCCCATCAGACGGTTTCAAAGCTTGAGGAAATGCTACGATATGTATTTTTATTGAGTCAATTCTGGTCACGAATATTGGTAAAAGAGTGTTGCAATAAATGGAAAAAATGGCATACTGATTAGATATCTGACAATGTATAATTTTTGCATACATTTCAATTTTAGTTGTTTTTAAAATGATATTGGATTGAATCGTTGATAAACTTTGTCTATAACATGTATGAACATCCATGGGTCCTTGATATAGTACCGTATACCATTCTTTAATTAACCATCGTCTTCCTAAGGCCCCCCCCCTCCCCAACGGATGATCGCCGATTGCACTAAAATGCAAATTAAAGCGACCTTGAGCATTTGGGTAATTGTTTTTACTTCCTTTACCGTCACTTTGAAGAAAAAAATCGTGGGTACCACCTTAGGTGGGGTTATGGTAGGCCGTCAAAGTCGGCGGGTAGGGGAGGGGGTAGTTGCCACCTCGAAAAAATTTAAATCGCCATTTTGAAAAATATCTGCATGCTATGGACTTGAAACTTACAGGACATGTTAGAATTGTTAATTCCTTTATTTATTAGCAAAAAACCCGACGAAAATTGGACGTTTAGAACTTTTATAGCGATTTTTAAAGTAGCCATTGTAGCCATACCAACTGTGGATTCATCACGAATCAACAACGGTACGCTCCTGTATAAGGAGATACAGTGAGTTGTTGAAATACGATTGATACATATGTAGCCTCTCCAACTGTTTAGGTCATAAAACCATATGATACCTTCTGTCCCATATATACTTCTCAAATATCAAATTCCTTTTTTCTTGTATATAGTATACACATTCAAAAGCAAACAAAATATAGCACACAAGTAAATATCCCAATTCCATGTTTTAAGAAGGAAATTATAATACATTATACTGTTTGGATGCTTAAAAACATGAAGAATAAATAAACATGAATCTGAAATCATTGACTTTTCGCTCAACTTTTAGGAACTGGACTTATATTATTACAATATTTGCTTATTTTCAATTCAAACACACTCCTTTGAAATCCTAACCAGATAGTCTCAAGTAGATTTGGAATAACAAATAGATTTATGCTTTAAATAAGCTTTTAGTAGAAAGAATAACACAAGCAAACACAAGTAGGTTGTAGTAATATCATTTTACAGAAAATATAGTGTAACAAGAACTATATCCATAAAAAAGAATACAATAAAAAGAGATGAAAATATTAATTGAATGTTCAACGGAAATCAGTTAACCCTTTTGCATAGACATAAATATCAGATGTTTGATTGAATATAAACTACATCTTGTAAAAAAAAACTTTCTTTATGCAATAAGAATATCTGTTTAAAAGTACTGAAATACATTAAGTATGTTCAAATGCATCTTATATTATATCAACAAAGGAAATGGTAATAGTTTACGATAGTTAACAGTATTGTTAATGACAAAAGAAGTATCGAATGTATTAACCTCACTGAACAGACCTGTCAATCAAAGTAGACGATAGTCTATTGTTTTTACCTCATATATAGATTACCGTCCTCTGATTGGTTAAACGTGAGGCCTTGGATTTTACTAGGCCCGGGGCATATTTTTCACTAGGCCCGCTCAGTATATTTTGCGTCGCCGGTGTAACACGACCAATATACGCGCGCGACTATTGACCATCGGGCGTTTTAAGTGCAAAAATGGTTCTTTTCACCAACCAGATGATAAAAATCTATATATTCGGTATACAAAACGAATATTGACTGCTTTTTCTTCGGGGCATGGTTAAAACTATTTCCCCTCGGTGATCTCAAAACCATTAATATG
>JXSR01S000153.1:75583-94666 GCA_000969725.1 Ophiothrix spiculata
AAGTTGTTAATGCAACTGACTATGATTACCCTGGGTTGACAAATGAACTACATTAACATCCCCAGGTTGTCAATTATACGAGTAAAGATTACCCATGGTGTACATTGTACAACCTGCTATAAAACAATTAAGTACATTTATTTACCTGCTTTTCACTACTATTAATAGTATGTTCTAGGTAAAGGAACCTAAGTGGAAAATAACCCAGGGTTGGTCAACCCGGGGTTGCCTAACCCTGGGTTGACTATCATGTGGGTATTTCCACCGCTGCATATATTTATATATAACGTGTTTTTACTCAAACACCTAAAACAACCTCCACTTTGAGCGACAACGTTTTCATGCCAGAGTTACCTGCACACATATGGAATTTGTACAGTTAAAGTGATTTAGAATGAATCTGTTGGACTCTTTTCTATAACTGTATTGAAATTTTTAATGAAATAGGAGACTGTGCGTATTTAAATTTTTTCTGAACTAGAAGGGACAATCTCAGTCAATTACCTAAGTGATGTGAGTCCTACGTGACTGTTCTCAAGTATCAAGTGAAATCTACTCCTTACTATAAATCATTCAAACAATCATCTGACACGATCTCTTTGTTTTCAATCATTCTAAGTGCCAAGAAAATATCGGTAAAATGAAAAGATACTCTGGGTTCAGCCAGGTCAAGCAATATCTCCTGTTCGGTCAAAATAAATCCTCTCAAAAGTTAAACAGACATGTATTGAATATAAAACATGCCATCTTTAAACGGACAAGATGTATCGAAGAGAGTATTATCACCTGATGCAAGAAGCTTTCCCCAACTGATTTTATTTCCAAATCCGTGTTTATTTTGCTTAATTTACTTATCCAACAAACATATTACTTTTATATTTCAATTTATGAACTAGATGTTTTCAATAAAAATACGCTAGAGTTAAATTGAGCCATAAATCCGGTGGGATTGTTATTGCATCTGAAGCCAAAACACAATGGAAAATACAAATGATGTTTACATTATCTATCTAGATACTATAAAACCCTAATTGCACCTTAAACACATCGTGTTCACTAAGGAAAAGACAATTCATTTGTAGATGTATTGATTGAATTTTTTATTTTAACTTATTCAGTATTTCATAATAACAGTAATAAAAACAATACGTTGAAAACAAAATTCACCGACAGTAATTGATACAAGTTTGAAGTTTATGTAAGTAATATGAATTTGATTTACACATATTGATAATCTACTTCTGGTTTGTTATCAGAACTATTTGTTATAATTATATTTTTTTTTTAAATTTCTAAGGCATCTTGTGCAGGCTTTACACATTTATAAATACAAATGATTATTTTTTCACAATCAATCTAATTTTTGATAAAAAAAAAAAAGAGTTCAATAATTATACAGACATACTTATATGTTACTTGAAAAGGCAGTGTGTCCCAGAAAAACAAAATGAAAGAAACCTTACAATCTGTGCGTGTCATTTTCTTGGCTTGGCCTTACCGCGTTGTCAGAAGATACATTTCAGGTGTTATTTGAAAGTATATGAAACAGACTTAAATATAAAATTTGTTTAAACAATCAGTAATAAATAGCAAATATTTGTAGGTACATTTTTTCTGGTTCAATTTCACAAGTCTGTAAGTTCACCTTGAATTAAGTCCTAATGAGTATTGTCCTTGATCTGTTCACTCAACTATAATTGTATTCACCAATAATATGTGCGTACTCTTTATCTAATAAAAAGAAAAAATTAAAATAAATTGCAGATAAGATTTTGTTTTTTCAATTTGTCTTCCATTCAGAACAACCAGTACTTTATGACTACAACTCGCGTAATTAGACACCACTGTTTGATCACTAATAATATATAGCCATTTAATGCTAAAGGCAAATTATTGGTGGCGCTATTTCTATAAATCGAGTTTCCAGGTTTTGAAAATCCCTGACCCTTAGTTTTGACATTTGACACATGCATAAGGTAAAGGAGACCCAAAACAAATTTTATTCATGTTAAATTCACACAACAAATATTTACTTTATGCAATATGCATATAATTAATTTCAAAACATGAATAGCGCCACCAATAATGAAATTTCAAAATATGGGCTAAAAATGATGTTTTTGATCTAAAATGAGCATTTATCGAGATAAAATGTGAAATTAGATAATGGAAACAAATATTACAGTTCAACAACTAATTCCAGAACTAATTAAAACATTTTAAAGCTCTTGCATTTATTATAACAGTGCATTTTTGTTGAAAAATTATTAAATGAACCCATCACACAGTGGTGTACACAAGCCAAACATACACCGAAATATTTGATAAAACATAACTTTACTTATATAGAGAGTTTACCGATTGAAATGAAATAAAAATAATGGTATTTAAAATTTATTTCATGGACTATAAAAGGTATGTAAGATATACAGTATTTGTAGTGGTTATCATCTTCTTCCTTACGTAAACAATGTTTTGTAAGGTTGTCTTACTTCATTATGTTTTTCAAAATAATTTGTCCGTCATCCAGCCAAAAAATTGACAAGCGGATCTGAATTATGTTATGCACATGGTGAGTCATCAAGAAACGTGCTTGACCTGATGTTGTTTACAGTCTTAATTTGGTTAAAAACCATCTTTGAATTTGAATTAATATTCAAACGATTAATTTTGTACAGATTATGATCCTATGAACATCTAAAACCAATAAATGCCTGGAGTAAACAAGCGTAGGATAATAGACTTGATTTTCAGATGGCAAATTATTGCCTTAAACTTAATCACTGATTTGAACTACCAATTAAGATATGCGCAATGCAATTTTGCTGTCGCTGTGTAATCGAACACGCTCTTTGCATACAAATCCTGCAGACTTGGTTAGTTGGAAATAATAATGTCATTTAATAGCAGTAGTTTTTGATCAAATTTAGAAGTACTATTCTAAAATAGAACAGATTTTTCAACCAACTTTTAGATCTTAATAACTAGTCAATTTATACAAGAATATCAAATGAAAAGTTCCAAAAATACAGTATAACACTGTGTGGCACTATTCCTAAAATTGAAATAACTAAATTGCAACAAAAATGTAATAATTTTGGAGGATCAGAGCTAAAAATGACAAACTACGTTCCCAAATCTGACTATATAACTAAGTCTGTAGAGTATTGGGCTACTATTGCTAATGTTCGAATTTCGAGTAATGCAACTTTGTTGCGTTGAATATGATTTACAGTTTTTCCCTTTATGTTATCTAAACTCACGCTTAATCATAGTTTTTACTTATACAAAATAAGGTACAAGAATGTTTGATGCTTTCACAGATATACAGATTAAATTGTTCATTAAAAGAAAGCTCACTGTTTAAATAGGAGAACATTTATTAATTTTTCTCCATTTTATCAATGACGTGCTTTGCATATTTTATTTTACAATGTTGCGATAATATATATTTTATTTTTTTAATCATATCGACTTAAGTGCATGCTGCCCCTGTACGTGACTATTTTTCAATTTTACAAATCATATATACTGGGATATGTACCAATGGATCAATCTACTCACACGATCTCTTTGTCTTTTTACCACTAAATGCCGGAGGTATAATTAAAGTCTACTAAGTAGGGAATACATTTAATTAAAGTTGTGAGTCTGTACGAGGTGAATATATTTCGTTTGAATTCTGTTTGATGAAGGAATTTAGCAACATATGTATATGTAACTTAGCGACTACCAATGCTTTATTTACTATTTATCTTGCAAACGAGTAATGAGTTTGCTCATTTGTAATACTTTCAATGATACAAATCATTAAATATATAGTATTATACGTATAGTATTGAACTTTGATTTTGTTGTAAATATTTTTAAAAAGAAAAATTAGTTTTACAAATTTGCACTAATCTTATGTTAAATTTATTTGAAATATAATTAAGTATGTATGTCTTTCTTCAATTGTGGTAAATCTCCTAATTTTTTTTTCATGAGATATACTTATCTAAAACTTGATTAACCTATAATAAAATAATCTGAACTTAAATGCCGAAACGCTACTCTTGTTCTGGTTTACAGTCACGAGTAGTCGTAGTAATTTTCAATGACATAGCTATAAATACACTGCCGCTCTAAAGTATTTCCGCAAAAAACTTGTAAACAGCCTTATCTCAAAAGGCGTTTATCCAATTTTCATCATTTTTTGACAGAGTCTATATTGTATACTTATCGAAGTAACTATTTCAGAATTGCATTCATTGCATATAAAAGTATGGCATGTAATGCATATTACTACTTTCGTCGGAACATAAAAAATTGAGTTTATATAAATTTCTGCGCATTTGTTTTAAAACTTAAAACCTGAAAATATTCTATCATGTTACAAAACAATAATGAGGTTGTGAAAAATTGATTAGTTATATAGTAATGAGATTTGTACTTGTGGTGAATTTGTATATGGTCCGTGAAATCAGCCATTTTTATAACAATGGAAGATCAAATATTAAAAGTAAACATCGATTTATTCATTTAGAATAGATGAGTTGCCTATACTAGTATGCAGGGCTTCGAAATCCACGGGAGCACGGGAGCGCCGCTCCTAGAAAAAAATCAAGGCCAGCAGAAAACAAAAATGAGGCAGTCCAAAAAAAAAAGAGAAAAACATTTGAAAAATCTAGGGAAAAAAAATTAATATTTTCTAATTTCTTCAAGATCAGATCAAAAATATTATGTGTTTAAATATTACCATGGTTACTTAACAGTGTAACAATATGCAATAATATCAATACCAGTAGTTTATTGTTGTTGTGTCTGTCCTACCCTGCTCCCGTGTGGAGCAATTTCTAGCAGAACAGTTGATGTTGATGTCATAGTTAATAAAACGGGAGGTGTTATCAATTTTAGCGTAAAAAAGTAAAGTCAAGTTAATATTTTTCCAGGGGGCTTCCGGGGGCTCCGCCCCCTGGACCCCACCCACTAGGGCTTAGCAGCAAGTCGCTCGCAATCATGGCAAGCCGCTCAAACAGTTAATTTCTTGCAGAAAATATTTCAGAATTAATTCATGCTCCCAGACAGCCACATTTATTTCGATGCCCTGCTAGTATGAATATTTGATTATTCTATGTCGCTAAATTTAAAAATTTAGGTTTTTAGACGGAATTGTGCGGAAATACTTTAGAGCGGGTGTGTAGTTAAACAGCCATAACAAGTGTTGAATCTTTCAATAAAACACAAAAAGCAAACAGACCTAAACAACATTGGTAATACTATGATTAATATCCATGCTTAAATATTCACTTTAAAGTGCATGCAGTTTCAGATTCAACGTTTCATCATTTGCAAAGAGAAACAGCAAGTGTTACAGACAGTACAACACCGAGGGCATCTCTCGTGACGTCTTCGTGTCAACAATATGTCAGACAGTAGGCCATATAACATTATCCTCAAGCGCAAACAAAACTTTGGAAACGAAAATATCAAAACAGACAATGCACTTTCCCGATACTACACGCGTATATTAGCTCTTTTGCGCCTTAAAGCAAATTTAACATCCATTTTCAAGTTGAAAAGTAGTATAAATAGTTCATTTGTCTATTTTATATAGCCCTTGGTTTCCATTTCTAACTTTACACAAAGTGGTAATTTCTAGGGAATTGTGTAGAAGACCCAATTTTATTAGAATGTTTTTTTTCCTTGCAAATATGACTTAAAACATCTTTTTGTTTTTGTAAAGCATAACAATTTTGTATCATGTCAAAAGAGGCTACACAATAGGTTAGGTAAAAATAAACATACATGAACTATAAAATCGTAATCAAGATGGATATTGCTTATTCCTTTACAATTATGAAAGAATTGAATTAAATGTGGTCTACAGAATTTTTTTTTCAACAGGCAGTCCTAAAGTCATTTCTGTCTAACTTCCATACATTTTGATCATGCTCGTCTTGACATTTAATATGTCCAATTCATGATAAACTAAATAAGCAAAATATATATATATAATTATATATATAATTATGTCTATACAGAGTATTGTATGCCATATATGCCAAATGTAACCAAAAGAAGCGAATTATGAAGGAACAGTGTGTGATTAAACTTGCCTGTTTTGTTTATCAGCTTACTGTTAGTAATACAACAAGTAAACTGCTAATATTTACTCACCCACATATAAACCCAAAGCCAAGTCAATTCATAATTATTCAATGCATCTTGCATTGCACAATATCATTCATTCTTATCATTTAAGCGAAATTGACGGAAAGACATTAAACACCCTTAGGTCTTGTGTAAGTGCTATAAAATACAGTTTTCAGATCAGCCTTCAAATCATTAATATTTTAAAACCGTATCATGTTAGAATATTGTATTTGCCAATAGAATTAGCAGGTAAAGGTAATCCAGTAATATATGTTTAGTTTATCTATCTTCATTATACATGTACATTTCCTATAGACTTTATATTTAATACATAACTTATCAGCTATTACAAACCGATTTTAATGCTCGTTAGTTATGTAATTATACGCATGTTTTGATTTTGAATTATAATTTTATTTTTAATAATTGTGACAAATTTAACAAACATTCTTAATATGTAGAGTTTATGATTTCAATCCAATAAGGGTATAAGATATAAAAATATACCATATCTTTTTACCGTAAAAGGTTACCAGTTATCTAATCTTAATTTTGAGCACGATGTGGTCAATTGCTTGACAGCAACTTAATTGCATGATTTAAGTCTCATCGACTTGTTAGTAATTGTGATAATCATCATTTATTCATTTGTGAGGTCACTTTGGACATATTTAAATTACTTTGCACATTCTGAAATTAGATATCTGTTTACATGGACCGTAAATAAGCGAAGGGGTCGTTAAACGTTATATTGCACTACATGTGAAAAAATTATACATGCAATTAAAAAAGCAAAGTTAAATTTCCGTATTCGTATTGAGTTTTTTAGATTCACAATATTTATTTATACACTTAACCAAATAGAGAGATATTTAAAGAGTCCAAGACTTGCTTAGAATTATCAAATGTACTCTTAAACATCTGTATGATTATAGGATATAGACATGTACACAGGTTTCCCTGAATCATAAAAAAGATACATGTAGTACATGAGTAAACCTAATGAACAATTTGAAAGAAAGGGTGAACATGAGTCAGATTAAGCCCTTAAACATAAAGTTGCTTGGCCTTAAAATGAGGTAATGCCGAATGATTGATCGTGTAATACTGTAACAATTCCTGTTAGAATGTTCTGGTAAAGAGTGACAGAAAGAGGTTAAGCGTCTTGAGAGCAGCAAGGTTTCAATACCACAGTTTAGGCATTACTTTCAAATGGTGAAATCTGCTACTAGTTGATATAACATGACAAAATCGTTCTATGTCGATGCATCTACAGTCCAATGCGGGTTTTTTCACAATTCATTAAGCAATTATAGGTAAAATAGGTGGGGCAGATTTACTCACCTGAAGCTTGTCAGTGGGAAAGTTTTTCCAAAGTACCAGAAAAAGAAAGGTTAAAAAAGAGTAAATGAGGAAGAAGGGGAAAGATACATTTGAAAATCTTACTGGAAATTTTTTTCTTGTGATTTAACCCTTAGGCTGCTTTTGTTAAACCCTCCATATGCAAAAGACAGTATGCAACTCATGGGATGGGGCTGTTATGTAAAATATATAATATTAGTATATATTATAATAATGTGTTCTTTATGTCAAATCTCCAAAACTATCTAGAATGTTGAGGTAAATTTTTTGATTTATAATCAAAATAATATGGGTTTTAATTTGATATCAAAAAATAACTACTTACGGTTCAGTTCTTGGGGGTGAGAATGTGATCGGATCTTCAACCTTTAAGAACAATCTACGTCCGTTCCGAAGAACTCTTAAATGTTTTTTTTTCGGTTGTTAAAAAATTCGTGCCGTGCAAATACTAGGAAATGTTTTAGCATGCCTTTAATTTTAAGTATATTTGTAATAACTTGTATAATATATAAGGATATAATAAAATGAAGCATAAACAAATTACAATCTTTTTGTAAGATGGCGCTTTAGCATGACAGACGCATGATTTCGGCTCTCCTGGAAAAGCGGTGAATTTGAAATGGTTTTGTCTGATCTATGCAGCTTTTCTACGGTGCTAGTAATAATAACTTCTAGACACTTGTGTCCATTTTGGGGAAAAATTTGGTTTATATCTTGCATGCCTCAGACTGGACAACAACATGACAGTATCATGAACACTGTACAAGATCCAATATCGATTAACAGTGAGTTGAATGGACATAATTATGGTCAACACGAACAGTAGTGGACCGGTAAGGGGTGCCGTGAGTTCAAACCGTGATGTGTTTACTAAACTGAAACAACTGATAATTGCAATGAAACAAGACATGACAGATATGAAAGACGAAATCATGATGAAGCTTACAGAGAATCAACAGGAAATCAAAGAAGTGAAAGATGAACTTAAATCATTGGAAGTAACTGTGACAGATGTTAAGAATGCCACAAATTTTCACGCTGGAAAACTTGACGAAATCGAACAAAAGAAACTACCTGAGCTGAAATCTGAAATTAATAAACGTGTACAGGATTTAGAAGAGAAATTATAATTGCTGGAGATTCACAACAGGAAAAATAATCTGCTCATCTATGGTGATGAAAAGCCAGGGGAAAATACAAATCAGGTAAAATTGGATATGTTTCACAACAATTATGCAATGAAGGATGAAAACTTGGATAGGGGAATTGGTATTGTTTCCTGCCATAGACTACCTTTGTCAAAGTTTGCAAGAAGAGATGAAAATGGGAAACCCCCTCCCCGCCCTATAATTGCGCGATTTGCATACTCGGGTGATCGTGAGTTTTTTGGCAACCAAGCAAACATGAAAAGAGGATGCAAGATCCGAGTTCTTGGCTACTTACCACCCTCCGTAGAAGCAAGAGCGAGGTAAGCTTGCCTCAGAAGCATACAAGATAAGGAAAGAACAGCAACAAGTGACCAGAATTGAGGTAAAAAGAACAAAGATTTATTAAAGTTTAGACCAAGAAACAGACCTGATGCACACTTGTTTTATTATGAAGTTGCAAGCTCAAATTAAACTTTGACTTTTAATGCAAACATCATCAGATGGCAAATTAACATATGAAATATATGCAAGCTCAAATTAAACTTTGACTATAAATGCAAACATCATCAAATGGAATATATATATACTTTTTTGCAGCTTGAATAATATATACTTTGCTTTTCCAGGGGATCCAAATCAGAGCCTCGATATTTTGTAATGTAAACACATCTTTGTGTAGCAAATATATCTACCGATAAAAAGTACTAGAGAGTTATGAATGATGTTAATGTTGCAAATGAAACAGTAGATGGTCATTCAATTTATATGGCTTTAATTGCATTTTGTTGATAAAGTATATAATGTTGTTAATGTTGTAAAAAAATATAAACAAACTATTGGTATTTTCTTAGATTTGTCTAAAGCCTTCGACACCATTGATTACAAATTTTTACTTCATAAGCTATCTTACTATGGTTTTAGAGGTAAGGCTTTAGACTGGTTTGACAGCTATCTCAATAATAGAATGCAATATGTGTACTACAACAATGGAAAACCAAGTCTAAATAACTTGTGGCGTACCCCAGGGGTCAATATTAGGTCCCCTCTTATTTATTTTATATGTTAAAGATATTGTTAACACATCTTTCATGCTCGAATTTGTATTATTTTCTGACGATTTCACCATTCTTTATTCTCATGAAAAATTCTTAGTAAAATAAAAATGATTAATAAAGAATTAAATGAAGTTGAAAACTGATTTCAAGCTACCAACTTATCAGTAAATGCAAGTATGACAAACTATATGGTATTGGGAACACGTTCTGGAAATGCTAAATATGATGCATTGTCGACGGATGATAGTGAATCGTTTATTGAACTTAATGGTACACGACTTCAAAGAGTTTATTCTACACAATTCCTTGGTGCTTGGTGTTGTTATTGACAAGAAAGCATTTTCAAACCAGGCCATCAGAAATTGTGGACCCCCAATTTGGAACTCCCTTAATAAGTTTGTCAAACAATCCAAAACTGTTAAAATATTTAGGAAAGTATTGAAAGCGAATCTTCTCTCAAATTACTAAAATCTTTTGGACATAAATCATTAAAACAAATGTTTATATTTTGGATAACATCGAAATCCTTTTCTCATTTTCATTTCCGGGCATTGTCTTGTGTTTTCATGTTTCTCTTTGTATAATTTTTTTCTCAATTTTTTTGACTTTAAGTTTGTATTTCTTAGGGTATAATCGTTTTCAGGCCTTATTGGCCTTTTGATTATGTCCGCAATATCATTGTGTGTTTTTTATAAATGTGTTTATGTATATATGTATTTATATGTTGATATTGAAATAAATCAGAATCAGAATCAGAATCAGAATCAGAAGAATCTTACCTGGAAAACTCACATTGAAGGTATTTCAAAAAAAAAAAAAAATTCTCGGAATGTTGGTATCATCCATAAATTTAAACATCTAGTACCAGAACGAATTTTGTATAATTTATACTGTACATTAGTACTACCGTATATCAATTACAGCATTTTGGCTTGGGGAAATACATGTTATAGTTATATGGAAAAACTATATATACTTCAAAAATGGGACGTTCGTGCTATTACAAACAGCCATTATAGAAGTCATTCTGACCCCCTCTTTAAACATTTAAATATTCTTAATATTTTGACACACACAAAATAGAAGTGGGGATCTACATTTACAGACACTCTTTCAATCAGCTTCCGACTGGGTTTCAAAAATTCTTTTCAAAACAAGGTGAATTGCATCAGTACAGAACCAGAAATGATAATAATTATACCTTCACACGAAATAGAAAAAGTCTTTTCAGATCAAACAGTTAGAACTTCTGGCCCCATTCTGTGGAAATATCTTGATCTCAAACTCAAAATGTGTAAATCAGTAAAACATTTCTGCTACCAATTTAAGTTTCACTTTATTTCAAAATACTGAAGCGACCTTTCTATGTTTGTCTGTGTGTGGTAATTTTAAAGATTTTTGTTATATTCATTTTGACTTGTGCTATGTAAATTGTATGAAACATTTTTGTTTTATATTTCATTGTGTGTTGTGATTTCCTCTGGCCTTTGGCCTTTTGATCACATCCCCCATATCATTTTGTTTCAGTTACATGTATTTTTAATTATATATATGCTTTTTGTTTTTTGATATGGAAATGATAAATATGAATATGAAAATGTAAAAAATACAATAAACCATAAGTAGAATCAGAAATGTTAAAAAAAAGTAAACTGCAGAGATCAAACAGGCACATCATGAATGTATATAATAGTCAAGCACCTTTTGATACTTACTTTTTTCTCTGAGTTACTTTTGTAGTTTGAACAGTGGTGTTATATTACTGTAATACCAAATCTGTATCTAAAAATGTTAAAATTCTCACAGCATTAACTATTATTTCTGTTTAAAGACGATTAATGATCAGTATTTGAAACAAATAAGCAATCATTAACACTTTTTTCTGTTATTCTTTCTTTTTATTTGCAATGCTCCGGTTCGGCTGGTTTTTCTATATAGGTAAGTGTGAATAATGATTCATAGCATATCTTTTTTATTATTTTACATTTGAGGGATGCTCTGGCGAAATGACTGGTAAGTCGCGAATTTCAAAATCGAATTTATTACATTTTCTAATCGTCAATAATCTCAGGTTTCAAATGATATAACATTTTATTTCCCATTCAGATTCCAAGCCAGTCCACTGAATATTTGGTAAAAAATAACCAATTATTATACAAAAAAATATGATTGCAGTAAAACAAAACTGTCTGTTATATTTTGCAGTTTCAACTTCACTCTTCTAGCATTTTTTGTTTCCCGTGAGAAACCCACCATTCGGGGAAATTGTCTGTATCGCAGAAAAGCGTGGGCTTTGCGTACACCCTCTTAGCTCCCCTTTCTTGTTGAAGACGAGTTCTCGATCTTTTCTAACGCGGCTTCTTTGCAGACTATAAAACATGTTAGATGTAGTGTAAAATTAACCACTACAATATGTTAATATATTTAATATATTAGGGCCATGTGTGGCCTAGCGGATAAGTCCTCGACTCTTAATCACCAGGCATTGAGATTCTTGGGTTCGATTCCGGTGGGCGGCGTGTGTAGGTAACTGACTCGCAGGGAAGGAGGTGTGGCGAACCCCTTAACGCAAATTTAACACATTATGGAGTCTGGCCCAAACGCTTCGTAAGAGAGATGGGCACTCCGACCCGTGAAATACAGGCCGTCTCCTTTACCCTTTTTTTTTTACTATTAACACATTGTAGTGGTGAATATATTGCAACTGTTGTAACCTTTATTTTGTGATTATTTATTCTTATTCTCTGTTATTTATTACTTGTGACATTTCGATCAGTGCCATCGAATGAAACATTCATAGGAATATATTTATTTCTGTAAAATGTATATAAATATACTGTTTACGCGGACTCAAATTAATTAAAAAAACTATTGTACCGAAGTGTTCTTAAAAATATATACAGTTAATAGTAAATAGTGAAACAAATTGGTAGGGGTACAAGCCCTGGTGGTGGAAGGGTATTCCGTCAAAATTTGGTGTAGAGAGGTTGATGAAGGCCAGACATTTTCAAGGCGCCATTTTGAAAAATATATGCATGCTATAAAGCTCAAACTTACAGGACATGCTAGATCAGAATTGTCCTTCTTTATTACTAAAAACTTGTTGACTTTGACACTGGTATTTTTTTTACGAGTAAGTTGTTGATAACATAACCGGTTGTCAAGATGTTTTCCTTTTTACGTTATTACTACCTGCACTTTACTACTTTTGATCGGAAACCTCTTTGTATCATAGAGCACTCAATGAAGATGTACAGAAAAAGTTGTAAAATTATAGTTTGTTTTCTTTCCCCTCTTATTAACTGTGTTTAGTTAGAGCAAGTCTTACGAGTATGAGATCTTTATTCTATATTATACTAAACAAGAAGGGGAAATTTGTGTCAATTACTTTATTGCTGTGAGTCCTGCGTGACCGTTCTATGGTATCTTGTATCGAATAAAATTTTCTATGAATTATTAAACCAATATTCTGACAGGATCTCTTTTATTTCAATCAATCTAAGTACAAGGCAATTTTTGTCAAATAAAAGATTACTATGAGTTAAGCCAGGTTAAACAATATCCATAGTTAATTGTACAAATCCTTAAAAAGTTAAAGAGACATAGCTTAAATGTAAAACATGCAGTTTCTCAACTTAGTATGGAAGTAAATTATTGTTATCATTTCGTGACAGAAGCTATTCCCAACTGATTGTATTTTCAATTATATGGCTCATTCTATTCAATTGACTTTTTCAACAAATATATGATTTTCATGTTGAATTTTATTAACAGGACATGTTTTTAATAAAAAGAATGCCATTGTTATAAATTGAACTATGAATTTTCTAGGATTGTAATTGCTTCGGGAGACATATAAAATGGAAATGATTTTAGAAATAAAGGCAATTGAATGTTTTGAATTATGTTACCTGAATTTTATATAAAACTAATTTTATCATAAAAACATACAAGTCACAAGTGAAAAGACATTTTCAATTGTTGATGCCTTAATAAAAATAATAAAAACAGTATATCCTCAAAGCTCTTCGCGGATACGTGACGTTTTGACACTAGGAGCTTTTCACTAAACTCAGGAAGGATTTGCTCATCTCTCTCGGTCAAAAGAGTTGCAATCTATCTGTGCAAGTAGAATTATTCTGCCATCTTTTACTTTGAAGTTACCGATTGTTGATGATTTTAAACAATTCGACAGACTAGACGCGGCTCTAAAATAAAATAATAAGCTTCATCTATTCAAACAGCATATTCTAATACCGTGTGGATATACGTTTGATAAAGATCCATGAGATCATGTGCTGAGGCCTCAAAACATTCAAAATGTACATACATTTAAAATAGCTTTGATATCTTTTGACTTGTTTGTGAGGTAACACCGTGCTTCATGTTAACGATGGTATTTACCTTTTCACCATCCAGAATGAAAATGGAGAAATCATGTTAATTTCTCTAAAAAATCCAAAACTAGAGACAAATCTTCTTAAAAATATCAAAAATCAATAGGCCAGTGTTGGGTTTTTTCTCCTCTTCTATTGTATAGAGAGTATCCATTTCACTCATGCGTGATCGCAAACAAAAGAGGTCATTCCCTTAGTAATCTGTATTCAATCAATTACCCTGAATCTGGCGGGCTATTTTGAAGCAGTTAATATGCTAACGTGCATGACGTTCCTGGTGCTGCTCTCCTGAATGGTCTGAATATCGTATAGTATTCCCGCAAAGATGGCCGCTAATCCAAAACACGGATTACCTCTATAGGCTGTTCCTTGGCAAACGTAAGATTGTGTATCTTTATAGTCAATTTGTTAGATCAGATAATTCATTCATTACTGCGTTGCACCGCTACTTGATAAAGAGGGTCTCAGATTAAAGAGGATCGAAGATGAACTTGACTTTATTTGTTCTCTTGCATAGTTTTAATGCAATCAATAAATGTTTATTGAATAAAATAATTTCATCCAAGGATAAAAATAACTTTATAATAGAAGAGTATCAAGGTTTCGAATATTGATCACTGCAAAAAAATGCGAAAATACCGAATGAAGAAAACATTGAAACACCATGTGGTACTGTAAGTCTCGTGTGTTGAATTAATGATATCGTAACAACTAAGTTGTGACGGACTAATACATTTTTAGATTCTGCAAAAAGGCAAATTTATTGCACACCTAAACACAAAATAAACATGGATACTTCTTTGAAGTCAAGTTAAATGCTCAATGGAAAATCAATTTAACTACGTGACTATTCTTCAAATTCATCATTCATAATACTGCTAATGTAGCAACGAAAGGATCTACTCGCACGATCTCTTTGTCTTTGTACTTCGTAATGCCGGAGGTATAATTTAAGTCTGCTAAGTAGGGAATGTTCTCAATTAACATTAACGGTAAGTTCCAGTGAGTCTACGTAGTTCGAAATTTATTTGATAAATTAATTAGTACAATGGGAGTATCAAAGCGATTGTCAAATGCAATTTTGCAATTGAAGATGCTAGTAACAGGGTTGGTGATTTTTGTTTTTGTTTTTTTTTAAATCAAAAAAATCGGATTTTTTAAATTAAAATCACGATTTCTTTTATTTAAATCGGATTTTTTTGATTTTTTTTTTAAATTCAAAAACCATGATCATAGAAAACAGGTTTAAACTGTACTTGAACTGCTTTTTGACAAGTATTCTTTTGAATATTATGTATTTTAACATTTGACAAATAAAACAAGCTAAATTAAATAAAACAAAAGTTATAATAAGGTTGTATGGACTTAAAACATCCTGCTATTCCATGTTTGACAGATCTGTTTCGTAAGGAACAAAATTCAGAATGAACTTGATACAAATACAAAACATATTCCTAACCATAAAAAACAAAAGTTATAAAAATCAAAAATCTTTACATTTAGGGATTTAATTGGTGTCCATCAGGATACGCAATTTTTTCAGCATCTTAAAAATGTGTGGTGTAATTATTGTCGAGCCCCTACAGTAATTAGCACACTTTTGGATTTATCAACAAAATGCAAGTACTTTTGCATGAAGGTTTATAACATGTACCAGTCAATTAATACTACTAGCTCAAAGCCTCAATTGTGAGCATTTGCTTAATTTATATAACAGAATAACATAAAGATTGTTAATGACTTGCGCTTTTTGATTGTCATGTTTCATAAGATGGGTTCGATGTTTTAATGGTGTTGCTTGGAAAATGTTTACAATTGTGTTTTTTGCATCAAATGAAGATTAATTGAAAATTATTTCAAACCATCCTTCAGGGGGGTGTAATGTTCTTTTAAACTGTCTCTTAAGTGCTTGTAGAGAAATTGAAATGATTCAATTGAAAAAAAGTCAAAAAAAGGACAAAATACACATTTTTTATGTAAAGTGATTTAAATCAGTGATTTAAAAAAAAAAAATCCAAGTGATTTAAATCGCGATTAAAATCGGTGATTTAAATCAACGTGATTTTAATCAAACAACCTTGGCTGGTAATAGAAGTTTCTATGTTACATTAAATCAATTCTGAGAAATTTGGGCGGTCACAATTGTGATCAGTACAATTCTAACCTCTAAACCCGGTAATAAAATGTTTTTTTTTTATTATTTTTATAATGTTTTAATGACATGAAGTATTATAGACCATATCGACAATTGGCATAATCCCGCCGGTGATGGGGTAAATCTCAGAACGAGGCCAAGTATGATAAACACACTACTTGTTCTCGCTCTGAGTTCCGTTTCCCGTCCATTTCTGTGGATTTACCCCATCAACGGCGGGAGTCGGTCAATTTATCGATATTGTGTCTACCCCGGGCTAATTGATAACATGTTTCTCAAGATGTTAAGGCTGGGTGTAGACCTTCAAATGTCATAAACCGTTGTTGTACTCTAACTCTCAAACTAATTGCGTAAACATGATATAATAAAAATATACATTTTCAGAAGCGAATTGTTACCTTAAACATGATGATGATATCAGTTTTTGACTAAAAATGTAAAATGTTGGCAAAAAAATGCAAAAAAACATATTTTTACCCCCAAAATTTCTGAAAAGCTTAACTAAAATTTGCATTTGTGAAATGTGAACTTTTTTGCTATATTGAATCTAGAAACGAATGTCTAGGAAGGGTTTTCTCAATTTTTTTTAATTTTTATCTTAGTTTTTACAAACATGCCCAAAATATGTCAAAAAATTCAAAAAAAGCTCTCAATCTCTACATTAAGCTCTTTATGCAGTGTGTCCCAATGAAATTACAACCTTTGCCTGTAAAGTTCTTGGCTTTGCAGGATAGTCATCATCATCATCCTTCGACTTCCGTCGAGATCCATGACACACATCTTTGCCAACTATCTTTATCACACTTCCAAGCTCATTGAAGTTCAGTTTAAGCCAGTATCTCTACATATGCACAGAAAATAATAAGTGAGTCAAACTTGCTAAAGTGAGTCAATTTGTCTCTGTAGTGACTCACTTTGGCTGAAGTGAGTCACTACAGAGACAAATTGACTCGTGACACACTTATTATTTTCTGTGTGGCATCAGGGTACGTTAATGGTCTATGTTTGGACACGACAGTCTCCAAAGAATAAGGTCCGATATGATTTAGTCTTTGGCTCGAAAGCAATGACAGCAAACTGGGTCCTCCTCTGTGACACGGTTGTAGAGATGGGGGGGGGGGGATATCACCATAAATCTGATGCTTAGTTGGATGTTGTTTCCAGGACATATTTTGGACGCGCATTAGTAGCCTGGTGTAGGTTCCATCTTAGCGGGTTAACTGACTATGCAGGATAGTCAGAAAAAATATGAAACAGATTCCTTGTCGAATCTTCTTTCGTTTTCGGACTATCGAACCTTTTTTTATTTTCAGACTGGTGAACCTTAGGATAAGCGAACCTTTTTAATTTCGGACTAGCGGACTTTATTTTATTTTCGGACTAGCAAACCCTATTTCATTGTTGGACTAGCGAACTTTCGGACTGAAGAACCTTCAGAGCTGTAATCAACGAAATACCGGAAACGTTGAGGAATCTCCTTGATTGTTTCTGTGTAGGCACCCGGCAAAGTGTGGTGCTGGCCTCCTCAACCGTTACGGTTCAATGAAGAGTTTCCCCGTTTTACATAGATGGTCCCTTGACACCTCTTTCAAATTTCCTCGACTCTCTGTCCAAAATAAACACGTCCACGACATAAAGGAATTGTTCTTACGGCTTTTCAATTTTGTCAGCCAATATTAAGATTCAAAATTCAACTGTAATAAAAACTTATTGAGATTAAACAAATCAAGCATTAAATGCAAAGTAATTTGGAGATCTGAAATTACTATTTACTTACATTAATCTGCTTGTTTTAAGAATGTTAAATTTGATACTTCAAAAATTACCTTTAACTATAATACTGAAACTTAATAAAAATGAAAGATTTTACACTTTTTTGTAAAGTGACATGAAAAACCTATGAGCAATGTTAGATCGTGCACACTTTAGATGATGATTGTTACGAATTGCCCTAAGGAAGTTTTATATATTTGTGTTTATGTATTTGAATTTTTTCAAACAACACGAGGGCCGGCCTGCATAGCCTCTGTGCACACTTATTGAATCAGCTATTTCCGCGATCAATACGATCGATATAGTGCAATCATGAATCAAAACAAACACTGCGCATGCGTGACTCGTCAGAGGTATGTGGACATTAGCCGCGACCCTGACGGCATTTTTTCCAGCTGCCCACCAAAAATAGAACTTAGTACCTTATCACGAGGGTGATACCTGTCCAAAATAGTTTCTAAAACTGAAAACAATATTTCCAAAACATTTTACAAAAATAACGAAATTTATTGCTTAAATAGCTTTGCAAAAAATGTGATTTTATTCACGCTTAAATTACGATCAGTTTCATTAAATTCGCAATATTCAGTCTCCATTTAATGACCAAAATTTGATGTTGTACCGCTCGAGTACCACGGAATTTGGAGCATTACCATATACCTACATACCTAAGCTGTTGGAAAATAGAAACACATTTGAAGTGAAAAATGGAGAAAAAGGCGAAATTTTGATCTGTATCCAGACTCAATGTTGGCGAACAAGTATGCCGAATTCGGCAACTTTTGTTGGAATTGGACATTCTCTCTGGAAAAATTGTATGACCCATTTGTCAAAATTGTCAATACTATTTTATTTGTTCAGTGTCCTCATGCTTTTGTAACATCAAGTGACGGTGTTTCCAAAGCACGATGTTTCGAAAATATCTAGCCCGGTGTAGTGAAATTCAGCGTCCGCAATGAGCATTGTTGTGATAAAATCAGAATGAAAATACCACAATTTTTTTTTCGTTCTACTGTAGAATGCAATCCCATCACATTTTCCTTTAATTTTAAAATGTT
>JXSR01S000159.1:0-13759 GCA_000969725.1 Ophiothrix spiculata
ACTCACATATTATGTCTGACTTATGATACTGCTTTACGCAATAAAATTTTATAATAATAAATTACATTTTCAGGGGCCTGTAACAGTATATAACAAGAATAAAAATACGCCGACTAGTCAAAGAAGCATGGACGCAGCAAAGAAATGCTTGATTATGACAACTAATATTTAATTTGGTCTGATTAAAACAGTCTTTATTGGTAGACATGTGATCAAATGATGTGGCGTATGACTTTCTTTTTAGCCAACCCACCCAACCCCACATTATCTGGTTTGGTCTGGTAATTTTCAGTGTCGATGGTGGATTTTGACAGGAGTGGGAGTCTTTACTTGAAGCTTAAAATGATGCATCACGTCTATGAAGACTACCAGTAGATTCTCGTTGATTCGAATTATCCTTGTAAACATTTAAACATAACGTGTCCTTATTATTAATGATTTTTGTAGGGAGACACCCCTCTTCATTATGCATGTCAGCTAAGAGAAAACAATCTGGCAGTGATAGAATTGCTACTTCGTGCAGATGGAGACACCAGCATTATGAACAAGGTAAGGACGATTAATTGGCAATATATACCACAAGAATATGAGTTCAATGAAGGTTTTGTTCATTAACACCAACATCCTTTCTTATAAACCTATATTCTGGGAAATATATCGGTATCCGGTGGGATTCGAACCCGGTGTTGTAGAAATGTTTTTCCTCCATTCTTACTGTCCGGGTTAAACAATAAAGTATTACAGCTCTCACGCAACATTAGTTCCATGCTCTATTCCGTTATGGTCCAATAAAGAAGGAAATATATACGAGCACGTAATTCGGCGATTTTTATTACTTTGCTGTGACATTTTGTAAATCTTTGAATCGTTAGTGGTAGGCATGTCCTGTTAGTCAATGAAAAGAAACGTTCAGCGTTACAGGATCACCTATCTACAAATCATATATTTACGTCTTGCAAATTTAAAATAGAAAATAAGGTCCATTATTTGCTGTAAAATACCTCCCAAAATACCTTTAAGTTGGATAAAGCGGCATTTAAAAGACCAGCTTAATTACATAACTACCGAGAAACAAGTGCGTGAATAACGAGGGAACAAGTATTTAATACCAGTTGAAATTCTTGTAAGATTGAAAAATACGTTTTGGATAGTTTTTCAGTGATATGCCTTTTCTCTTTTCTGATCACTGTAGGCCAACAAAACACCATTTGACTATCTTGATGACAAAGTTCAACTTGCACAAGCTAAAAAGATCGAACAGGTAATTATTTCTGCGAAAGTAGTTTTCAATCATATTTGATGGCTCACCCCAAAAGGGGGAGATTGCAGATGATATCAATTTTGATTTTATCATTTCATATCATTTGTTAAAGCATTTTCTCAGCTTTAAATAACACCTTAGTTGTTTTAGTTGATCAAGGCGATCAAATATTACAACAGAAAATCTGCCATGGAAATATTTATTACTTTCTTTGCTTTTCGCTGCCTATTTTCATTAGTTTCTCAAAAAGTGTTCATTCGCAAAGTCCCCCTTTTCGGGGTGAGTCATCACATATGTGTCCCGCCGCGGCAAAAGGATGCAGTTGTCGGCTCCTACATGTTGCTCATTGTAGCATATCTGATGTATACTAGCATATCTGATATATTCAATAGGTGTACATACTATATACAATAAGCAACATGAAGAAGCCGACAACTGCATTCTTTTGCCGCGGCGGGACACATATAACATCATCAAATCTTATCTGTCTTCCTTCTTCCTTATACAACTTTAAAAATTGCTTCGCTATTAAGTAAAACAGGTCTTACTTTGTCAGCTTTTCAAAACGTTTTTTTTTTTCAATGCAATTTGGGGCATATAAGTATTATAAATGCTGGTTAGTAGATCTATCAACAGTATTTACTCGTTCTCCGCAACGCCACATTATTTACTCGTTCTCCGCAACGCCACACGACGTGATATGACGTGATGTGACTTGACGCGTATCAAGCTATATAGATGTAATCATAGTCAATAAAAAGTAAAAACCATACTTATAATACTAATATCTCAATAACTTTACTTAACACTCAAGGGGGTCCATATGGACCCAACATTTGGATTTTTCGCGTCAGCGCAAAAACGCGTAGTAATGTTTCACCACCCTTCTATGTATTTGTTTAACTTTATCATACCCTTCACTTGGTGGCAAAAAATTCAAATTGACTCACACCATCTCATGCTAATTAGCATAAATAAGCATTTTCGAGGGCGCTCTTCAAATATGTTTTGCTCATAAAATCGCAACCGAACAATTTTTTTTTCAAAATTTTATTTCAGGAATGTATTTTTATACTTACATACTGCAAATATGAGTCAATTTTATTGAAAAATTCCATTTGGAAGTGAGTTTGAAAATATTTGGTTGGAAAATTTTGACGCAACACGGCAACATTTGTTTTGGTCGCCATTTTGAAATGGTTTGCCCGATTTTCGATTTTGTTTTCTTTGTCTTAGTTCTTTTGAAGTACATTATCTCTGATTAGAGTTTCAACGTAAAACTCTTTCGTGAAAGCAATTTTTCGGTGTTGGGTCCATATGAACCCCCCCCCCCCCCCCTTATCCACTAACGGGCGTGTTGAGGACCTTCACCACTTAAGTGTTAACGCGAAGCGTATATTAGATGTAAGCCTGATTGAACAATGAAAATGTGATCTCATTGGGAAACAGACAATTGATAATAGATTTTCAAGCAAAATGCCATGTTAACCAAAATGGTTTTGTCAATTTACCTCGTCTGAGGGTGTAAATTGCTCAAGCTAGGGTTGCGCCAATTAATGTAGGCCGCAGTAAGCCCTTAGGCCCCAGGGAGTCCAGGTAGTGATTTAACCCAATGATTAGGCAAAAACAAAAAACAAGTTTGTTTCCTGTAGGTGGTCAAAAAACCTAAATGCGAAATGCGGTTTTTTATTTTATTTTGTTTTCTTTTTATGTATTGTTCAAGAGGTTCTATGGCAAGTTTTGATTGAAAATCTGCATGGGTGATGATTTTTTTCAGTAAGAAACCTGTCCGGTTTCAAGTTTTTGTTGAAAAGAAAACACTTCTTTAGTAAATATTTTGCAATTTTCCCCGTTCTTTTTATCAAATTGGCTATTTTGATTTTTCGTTTTCTAAAATAACAAATAAAAAAATGAAATGCGCAAATATATGACACCAAAACGAAATGCGCGCGGCGCACGGGAAACAAACTTGTTTTTTGTTTTTGCCTTAGAACAAATTGTATATGCTCTGTAAAGTGTGCTGAGGCCGCGTAGAATTACAAGTCAGGGGAGGCGTAGTGCACTATAAATCACCTGTGTTACAGGCCCCTGAAAATGTAATTTATTATATAAAATTTTATTGCGTAAAGCAGTATCATAAGTCAGACATAATATGTGAGTGGCCAATCTGTTGTGCACAAGATGATTTTAATGATAAACATGTTTACTACAACACAAAAGGGCTAATAGGAAGTGGTACCTACTTGAGTAATAATAGCTCTTTTGTTTAGCTGTCAATCATGTGTGTGGTGTGTTGGACAGTGCTATTGTGTGATAAATGTAAACAACAACTGTGTGTTTGACTGTTACCATGGTTACATGGGGAATCCCCAAATACTCATGAATGGAGATTGGCCTGGAATGTTCTGTGTTATGTTGGCTATAATGATGATGAAATATTTATTGTATTTGCTAGAATGGTGTGGAAAAAGGAGTGTTTTCAAGATAAAGTTATAATAGTATAAAAGGAGATGCATTTATATATTTGGGGTCGGTCAGCTTTGAAGTTAGCTATTACAGAGTAAGCTTTTTGGATTAAGATATTTTGGAGGAGATAAAAGCAGATTGGATGAGAATATATGATATTTTGCTGCCTTTTTGGAGCACTTTTATGGATAGCTGTTATAGTGGAGAAGTTTAGTTGCTGGATCGTGAAACGATTTTATATTAACTGTGGACAAGGAGTTTGAGATTGCAAGAAGACGACTTTTATATTGACTGATATTGAACATTATTCGGAAGGATCTGGATTTGTGGACATTTGTACAGATGTCATAAAGGACTTTACCGTGGAATATTATTAGCTAGCTTGTTCAAGTCAGAAGCCACTCGTGAGTAAACAAAATCTGTAGATAAGATATATTCACACTGTTTATTTGCTTGTATACTAAATAAATTGTTGTTTTAATATTCTGTTGATAAAATCTTGTCTTACAGTGTACTTATTCTTGCTTTGCTTTTAGCTCGAACCCGAAAGGTTAATTCTGACCTTGATCCTTGTTTTGGGTCGTAACACCTGCAATTTATTTATTTATACAATAATGGTAAACTGATCATGATAAGCTTCATGCTTTCTTTTAATTTTTATCAACTGATCTCCGTAAATTTGTTCCCAGAGTTTGTCTTTGTGCAAAAAACTAATGGCAGAAGGAAGCCAGTCCTTCGATACTATCAAGGTATACATGTGTGGTGACCCGGCAGCGGGAAAGACCACTTTGAAGAAAAGTTTAACGAGGGTAAGGCTCAAAACAAAAGTTTTGGTCGGCCTAAAAACAAAATTTTCGCTACCAAACATTTGGTAGTGACGTCACCAAATATTTGCCATCGAATTAAAAGTTATGAACCGGTGTAATGAGACTGAGTGTCCCCCATAACCAGGAGTCCGGGTCTAATTGAACTACACGGAAAAATTAAGTCGCAATCGATGATTTATTGATCGTACATGTACAAGTATGTTCTACACAATTTAATAGCAGCTAGGTCATTTCAGTCACACGGACGCTGTATTTCATTACACCGGTAACAAACATCCTGCGCAACGTATATGGCATATACATGTGCAATTTTATTTGGTCTCAACTCGGTGTTAGTATTATTTTACTTGGAGTCACTCGTCATTTTGACGTCATGATGTTTGGTAGCGAAATTTTTGTTTGGAGGCCGACAATGTTTCCACCCTAAGTGTGTTGAATATTTATGACATTTTAATGTGAACAATTAATGTTATGGCTGCAATCTGAAAGATGTGACCTTTAATACATGTATCATCGTATGTTATTATTATCGTGAAATGCGCCAAACTAGCTGCCTATCTGAAACATTTTCTTCATAAAATTCCCTTAATTGTCACACTTTACGTTTTGAGTTGATTTTGCTTAATTGGTGTTTGGTGTTTATCTTTCAACGTGTACCATGAAATATGTGCACGAATCTCTGGGAAATAACCATGATGATTTTTGTTATCCTTGAAAACCATTTTTATAAACTGATTATTGAATACGTGTAAGATAATAAAACATTTTAATTTAAGAGAGCATTAACGGTTGTGAATGATTGCCTATTATCATAAATATGACAAAAACTTATTGACATAGTTTTCTTGTACATACCTTTTCAGAAATTGTCATTCCTGGAGAAAGTTGGAATTCGAGGCAGCAAAAAGGTAAGTGAAAAATCATACATTTTAAGATAGCAAAGTGGTCAGAGTAAGTCACAGTGCATCATTTTAGCCACGTATTTCTGGAATATTTTTGGCAACGCATATTCCAAAGTGGAGGTTGTGAACTCCTCCCTGGATTAAATCTACAAAGCGATTGGTACACAAGGCAAAGACACCATTATATTAGTGGAATGCCACGGTCTTTACACCCAACGGGGATTTTTCAACAGTACAATGCTTTAAAGATTAGCCACCAAAATCACTTGGATAAACTTTTTAAATAATTATCATAACGTAACTAGCTTACTTAAAGTGTTTCTGTTAATAACAACATAAAACAAAACAAAGTTATCCCGCTGTCTTTATAAACGTCTTTCCCGAGAGGGAAATTTCAGGGAGTTGATTATGATTATGGGAGACGAATCTGCTATACCTTTCCAACGGATAAAAAAAGAAGCTTCAGCGCAAAGTTGCAATTCGAGGTCACAAGGTTAATTATGTATGTTGAAAATTGCGCAGCAAACACGGGGATTCCTCTGCGCAAAGTTCTGCGCATGGTTGCAGATTTGATTGACAGAATGCTATCTCAATATCAGATAGTCCCGCCTCTTGCCCCGCCTATGCTACCTGAATGACTACAAGTACCAATTATGGTAAAAAAGGCTTCAGCTAAAACAATGGAGAGACAGGGTCCTTGGAACTTTCACTTGGGAGCAACATCAGTTATCTCGCTCATAAATTAGACCTCCTTTTGTTTTCGTTACATTATACTATATGTGATGACTCACACCGATAAGGGGGACTTTGCGACAGAAAACCTTTCAAGATGCAGGTGAAAATAGGCAGCAAAAAATAACGAAAATAATAAGAATTTCCGGTAGATTTTTTGTTGTAAAATTTGATCGCCTTAATCAATTTCAACAAGCAAGGTATGATTTTAAAGCTTAGAAAATGCTGCAACAGATGAAATGAAAAAAATCAAAATTTATATCATTTTCAAAGTCCCCCCTTTCGGCGTGAGCCATCACATATTAGTAATAGCTACACTTACACTCAAAAAAATAATTTGTCGAATTTACTTTAAAAAGTCTGTGCAACACGGTTGCCTTGATTTTAGTAAGTAGGTGCAACAAGTATCTATTCACGTATATTGTACCTAATTGACACGGTTTAAAAGAACTCTTTCTATTTGAGTTACAAACACATAATATTGCCGATAAATTGCATCTTGTTGCTTTTACTTGCTTCTATTACGTTCGTTTTACTTATTTTGAAAACCTATTAAACTCAAGAATAACGTCAGTAGATTCCACATAAATAAAATGCTTAAATTGTGCTTGACGTACAACAAATTAATTGAAATTAAAAAAATGAGAATCAATTTCACTTTTTCTTGAGGAGGAGATTTCTCTATTGGTTCCTTACTAATTTTTAATTACATTTACAGACATGAGAAAATATACCTTTGTACCTACCTGAGAATCGAACCTGGGTCCTCTGGATCATGAGTCTGATGCTTTGCCACAGAGCCATTCACATTTTCAAAAGAGCAGAACATAAATTTATATGTGAAATGTAAATGTTCCATAGTAACTCATCATAACATTGTATAAAAACTACCAAATGAATGTATTGGACCTTCTTGTGTATATTCTTGTGTATATTAAATCATATTTGACCAGATAAACGTAAAAAAATATGAATTTGGCTTCTTTTAGTGTCCTTTTTACTATAACTCAAGACTTATTTGTAGACTACATACTACAATTTTCTCTACTTCTTTTCACTTAACTGATTTGAGTTTGGTGTACGCAAAAGTATCAATTTTACATTTTGTTATCTTCATGAAGGTGTTGTCAACTTAATATTTGTATTTGTTGGTTCTACTTTTGTGTTTAGTTGATTGAATTGAAATACATTATGTCATTGTTACTTTTTCATTTTTACCTATTTACTTACGTTTACTTAACTATTTTAACAGGCTTTATTCTGTAAATACGATGAAAACATACGTTTGAGTAACATCAGGGCATGTTACAGTAACATAAATTCAAGTAATACTTACTCAATTTTCGTACTTTTACGCCGTACTCATAATTATTGGACTCCAATATGTCAAGTTTAAATAACTTCATGTTATTTAGAGTGATAAGAATGCATATCTTATGAGTAATATCTGCAAATTAGATTTTTTACGTAACTCAAATTAATATTTTCTAAGTAGCATGAACTTAGTGTAAGTTTCATTTTTATTATTGTACCATTTCATCATGATTGAGTTTCATCCCCATCCCAGTTAAATTATCAGCAAAGTCATCAACAGATATGGTGGCATTTCATTAGGTGGGTATGCTAAAAAGGTGGTGTTGTTACATTTTTTCGTGGGTTCTCGAACTTAATTGTTGATGTAAATTCACTATTCCTTGGACTATTGACTTGTTTAATGTCTCATTTGAAAGCTTACACTTTTTGCTATTTGTGGCAGTAATTTGGTTTTCATGGGTTATATAATTTAGGAGAAACAATGGTTTGAACTTGGCAGTACAAGGGTGGTGGTGTCTAAGGATGCGGTGCCTACGGATGCGGTAGATACCCAAATCAAGACAATATCGCCATTTTGGAAGGTTTGACACTGCTGGAACATTCACAAATGGATTCTGTGACCTCATACAGATAATCACCAACATGGCTAAAATTTGGTATATAATTACATAAATTTGCAAATTTATCATTTTTAGACCTTCCAGAGACCCCCTTCCCAATCGATCAGTTTTTGGGCAGCACCTTCTCATTTTTTGTCCGATTTTGACAAATTTGGTGTCAAAATGTTCAGGGGATCAAGCTGCATCAAATAAGAATTAGGACAGTATGTTTTGAAACATCACCATTTTCTCCCCTTGTATAGCCCCCTCTAATTAATTGAAGGTCATTAACACCAAGACCCTTAGGGATCTGTTTCAAGTTTAATGCTTATTTCTTATATTCATACTGTCTTGCTTTTCCTGATCTTATGTTATTGCAGCTTCCTGGGTATGTTTGGTGTGTGTGTGGCGTGTGCCAGAGCAAATGGTATGAGTATGTGAGGGTGTGGGAGTGTGTATGTAGTATATTTGCGCTTTTTTGTTTATTTAGTAATTTAGTACTGTTCTGTAGAGTATTGTTTAGTTGTAAAGGGGGTGCAACACATTGCACAGGCATTTTTGCTTTCAGTTGCATCTCCTCCATCTTGGTGTTGTTTTGGTGTGTTTTGATGTTTTTATGATGGAAATGAATATGAATATGAATATGAATGCATCAAAGTAACTATTAAAGTGTTTAAAACATATCCTGAAAAAATGAACTGTTTACCATTAATCATTCCAATTTATGACTTGCTTTAGTAAAAACAGGCAATTTTGAGAAAAACGCGTTTGAAAATTACAGTTTGCATTGCCGTCTATGGAGTAATTAATTAGCTCATTATGCCAAAACAAAAGTGATATTTGGCTAGAACGTTACTTGAATTGAAAGAGATCAATAATATTAACATCATATCAAACAATTGTTTTTTTGACCATTTTGATCATGTAACATTCGGAGTGGGATTTTTTGACAATTTTGGATCAATTTCTCAAAAAATAAGATAAAAAATGCGTTCCTAGATATTGAATTTTAGGTTCTAAAAAGTGAAACAGTTCAAAGTGTTACCAAAGCAAAGTTTAGTTAGCTTTCCCGTAAAATTTTGGACCAAAAACAAGATTTTTGGACCGTTTTTGGACCTCAGGGCTAAAATTTCACATTGTGGTCCAAAAATGACCTGACTATCATGTTTAGCACGCAAATCTTTATCTAGAAATGAATACTTTTTTGGGATTTAATTATCCGTTGCTGAGTTACGGTGCAAAAACTACTTCTGAAAACGAAGAATGGACAGGGCCGTTAACTAACATACCCCCTCACCCTCCAGAAGTGAGGACTAGAACAGTGTTAGGGTTTTTGTTGCATAAATGAGTTAATGTATTGTTGTGAAATTTCACATCAGAAAACATATACACGTCTTGTATTTGGGTCTTTCCAAAAGATTTTGGATCAACCTTTTTTCTTTTTCTTTCTGTTTTATATATCTTTAATTTTTTTTATTTCCCCCTTTTTGAACCTTGGGTCACATGCCATACACACGCATAGCGTATCCTTAACAAACTCAACTATTTGCTATCTGTAAATCACATGCATCCGCATCGCAAACGGATAAAAGGAATCCTAGCTTTAGCCAATTTGAGCAGCTTGGTATGAAATGATTCATAAATAAAGGGAATCCGAGGTACATTCAGAAAATCACTGATTAAACGACTGGATACGACTTACTTGACACGGTAACACATTTGTCATTTGATTGATATATAAATGATGATTATGAATTATCCGTATCATTACATAGGGTTTTTTTTTGTTTTTTTTTAAATTAAACAGGGAAAGCAATCAGACCCGGAGAATTATGATCGCACTCCTGGAATAGAAGTTGCAAAAGGATCGGTGGAAAAGTCAAGCTACATTTTCTGGGATTGTGCCGGGCAGTTAGAATACTCCCTCACTCATGGCATGTTTCTAGGCGTTGGGCAGTCAGTTTTCATAGTTTTATACGATCTAAAGAAGTTTCAAGAAAGCAGTAAGGTACGTACGTGTTTTGTCCCTATAAACTTATGCAGTCAAAAAATATTTTATAAATGTTATGAAACAGTTGGAAAATTATTAACTTAAAAAAATTATAGAAATTTTTATTTTGTAATAATCATATTTAGGTTTCTCAATTAAAATATTGCAAGGACAAACTTTATTCTGTGAGCACTGCAACAGGACCAAATACGTAGTGAGCAGATGTCTTACAGGGAGCCTCAAAGATTTTGCTTGTTATTTTTTGTATATTGTGTATGAAACAGTATTATTACTTGAATATGGCAATGCAAAAAAAGCAATAATTATTGAAACTGCAAAATTTGTTTGGTCTTTAATTATAATTCCATCTGGAGGGAAATGATTGCCAGTATTGTTTAATGTCATGTTTATTTTGTGTTCCTGTTTCTAGACTTTGGAATATTTTCTTTTTAGTCAGTCTGGACTGCGGGCCACGTGTAAAGTACTACGGACCAGATATGTTCGGTATAGCACCATTGAAGATTACACACTGCATTAGATACAGAAATCACCTTTTCAGTGTTTGTTTTATCATTTTCAGGCAACTATTGAATATTGGCTGCCCTTTATAAAATCAGTAAAACCTGCAGCTGAGAAACCACGTGTCATCCTTGTCGGGACTCATTATGATGCCATTCATGATAAAAATTCAGGTATTCTAAGGCCCAAATCATAGTCGGCCTCCAAACAAAATTTTCCTAACATAACATAACAAGCACAATTTATATAGCGCCAATTCCAATGAGATCATAGCGCATACACATAAAATATACAAACCACAAAAAACATGAAAGTTACTAAGGATATAAATAAGTCTTTAGACCCTATTTGAAACTATCGATGTTGATAGATTCACGAACATGACGAGGAATATTGTTCCAGAGAGAAGGCCCTGCGACAGCAAAGGAATTGTCCCCAACGCATTTTTTGGTAGATGGTACGACAAGATGAGTTGGATCTGCAGATGAGCGAGTAATTGGTCCGTGTGATGGCATACCTTTGATTGTTATCATGTGAGACAGATATTGTGGAGCCAGACCATTTATAGCTTTTTACACGTAGACACAGAGTTTGAAACAGATACGTTCACGAATTGGAAGCCAATGCAAAGAGTCAAGTAATGGAGCCGGGCTATCGAATTTTGAGGCAAAGAAGATGAGCTTAGCAGCTTTGTTCTGAATTGATTGGAGGCGATTGAGTTCCTGTGATGCAGCTCCATAGAGGAGGGCGTTGCCATATCCAGTCGGGACAGAATTAGAGCACGGACGACTTGGTGTCTTGCATCATGATCAAGATAGCCACGTAATCTCTTGATATTGCGAAGCTGGTAATGAGCCAAACATTTGGTCGTGACGTCACTACCAAACATTTGGTCGTGACGTCAAAATAACGAGTTGAGCCCAAACAAAATTTCGCGCTAGATTGCATGCACATGTTATCTAATTGCCATATACTAGTACATTGGACCAAATGTTTGCCACCCGTTCATAAATATATGGTGACGTCACGACCAAATGTTTAGTAGGAAAATTTTTGTTTGGAAGCCGACTATGATTTGGGCCTTAGGCTGAAAACATAGTTTTTTTGAGCTACCAAACATTTGGTGCATCAAGTCTTTGTCATCTTATAATCTGATATATACACGGTTGCTCATATAGTTGGAATAAAAATATACTTTTTAATGTAGGTATGAAATGGGACTCCGAATGTGATCAGTTTTTTAATGTACTGGTAAGGGGGCAGCAACAATAATGGGTCAAAAACGTGATTTTTAGGTCAAATTTGATTTAACCCCGCCATTGACCCCGTCAGTTCTTTACTCAAGTTAAGTGGTCATATTGAATGTTTATCTGTAGTAGAGTGAGAATCAGGTGATCGAATGTCTTAGTCACGCTTGATTGCGCCAAAAGAATGCTTGGAAGGAAAGTACAAAATGATCCTCCAATGGCCCTCAATTTACAAAAATACGGTTGTGGTGAACGTGGAATGCATGGTTTCCAGCAGTATATGACATCTTAAAAGGTTTTGAAGATGTCATATACCGCCATGGACCATTCGACGCTCATCACAACCCTATTTTTGTAAATTGAGGGGCGTTGGAGGATTATTTTGTACTTTGCTTCCGAGCATTCTCTTGGCGCAATTAAGCGTGACCAAGACATTCAATCACCTGATTCTTACTGTACTACAGATAACATTCAATATCACATTTACCTTAAGTAAAGAAGTGATGGGGTCAAAGGCGGGGTCAAATCAAATTTGAACTAAAAATTACGTATTTGACCCGTTTTTGTTGTTGCCCCCTTACCGGTACATGAGGAAATTGATCACGTTCGGATTTCCATTTCACACCCACCAAGATTACCTATCAAATCTGACCAAAAACAACATAAGTTGCCAGATATGTTTATCATATAATTGATCTTTGCATAAAAAAGTGGTAAAAATATTTTATTCCAACTATATGAGCAACCCTGTACTTCCAATCCTGTATTTTCTACTCTCTAAATGTAAAAAGAGTGAAAAAACGAGTGAATGACAATCAATTCACTCAAAAAAGAGTGAAAACCACTCAAATACAGCTGTATGCGCCAGTCAATCCACTCGTAAAAGAGAGAAATGACTGAACTTTTACTCCAAAAGAGTGAAAATAGAGTCAGAGTGAACACCACTCGAAAATTTATTGTCCTCCATTTGTGGGCGCGTGTGGTCTAGTGGAACAGTGCAGGACTCATAATCAGAAGGTCGTGAGTTCGAGCCCCGCTAGTGCCAACGTGTTGTGAACCTGGGCAAATCACTTTATCACACTTGCTTCGTCGACCCAAGCGTTATATGGGTTGTTACTAGGAATATGACCGTATAGCGCTAGAATGGGCAGCTGGCTGTATTCTAATGGTAACGGAATAAATGTAAAGCGCTTTGATCAATTCTGGAAAAGCGCTATATAAGCACCGACATTTATTTTTAATTTTTATTTAACTCTTTAAAGAGTGGTAATTCACTCGCTGAAAGTGAAAGTCACTCCTCTTTGAGTGAATATTTAGTAGAACGAGTAAAATTGTGGAATACATATTCGAGTGGTGTGGAATACATTTTCGAGTGATGTTCACTCTTTCACTCTCATTCTATTTTCAATCTTTTTGGAGTGAAAGTTCAGTCATTTCTCTCTTTTTTGAGTGGATTGACTAGCGCATACAGCTGTTTTGGGGTGGTTTTCACTCTTTTTCTAGTGAATTGGCATTCACTCGTTTTGTTTTTTCTTTTTACATTTAGAGATTATTAATAACAAAGGCTTGGTGATGAAAAAATCAATTCTCCACCAAATTTTCATTGTTTAGTGATTTTCAACACCAACCATCCGTTATTGATTAGAAGATGCATTGGAATTAATGTAATAACAAAGACTTTTTGCACCAAAATGTTTGATAAGATAGCTCAAAATATTATGTTTTCACCCTCACATTTCAATCTCATCATTCTTTGACCTTCTAGACATTTATTGATCTTGCTATATACACTCTTAGAAGGCCGGTATTAAATATACGAGTAGTTTTCGGGATCATTTTATTTTGATCCTTTAAGGATCACTTTTGATCCAACGTGGATCGTTTTGATACTTTTTCGGATCA
>JXSR01S000159.1:41588-55818 GCA_000969725.1 Ophiothrix spiculata
GGTTGTAGTTAAAGACAATAGCTTTTGTCGTTGGATAAACTCTTTGGAGCGTGCGATGGAAGATAACAGTGCTAAAATCATCACCGTCTTCAATGAAAACTACATTAGCGCCTTGCTCTTGCTAAGTATGAACTAGCAGTGATTACAGCAATTATTTCCATGTGCCTTACACGAGGTCTGGCCCGAGGAGCTCCGGGGTTTGGCCCGATCAGCCGAACTTCCACGCATAGACCACGTTTAAACTAGACAAAAAATACATGGAAAAAATTTGAATATTTCTCCGAATCGGTTCTGTGCAACATTATATTAAAGGTTTCATTTGAAAATAGACTTCATATTCTAAACATTTTGTTCATAAATAAAATGTTGCGCAGTACCAATTTTGACATTTATTTGGTAAAATATGCCATAGAGAACTTAGAAAATGGCGAAAAGATTGAAGTCAAGTGAATGGAAATAAAATCTAATCTTTGTAAAGGGACGTTATCTTTTCAGCTTCTTGTCAGTGAATTATTTAGTATAAAGTTCTACAAACATAATTCGGTCATTTTTTCAGCATGTAATGCTTTAGTTTGTTCGTGAAAAAATAAAACATGAAAAATGCATCAGTCGGTATTTTCCGGAACTGAAACCGGAAGTAGCTGCATCATGACAATAATTTCCTAAATTATAGAATTAAACGCCGCGAAAAACGTTTCTAGTTATTTACCTTCCAGGGCGGTGTACAATACACACAAATAGGCGTGAAATGATGTGCACTATCACCCATCCAAAACAACAGTTCACATTGTATATGAATTGGAGGAGCCAATGTCACGTCTTATTAGTTTTATAGGCAAAACTGTGTTTGGGCTAAAATTTCGGTAAAGATTGACTTCCGGCTGGAAACCCAGGATCGACGTATTACCAGGATTCTATCCAATGTTATGCCATTTGCACCAAGCACCAATAATATCCATCAGTAATTAATAGTGACTATAGAACTAAGCAATGTAGGCATTCAGTGATAACCTTTATTATCTTCATGAAAATTTCCATTTGGTTTGAACAAGGATATTACAGTGCTAATATTGTTGCTTCAAACACAAGTTCATGGTGACATCCCGGATTACAGTATGGGCTTGATAGACTAAACAAGACACTCAATCACACACTTCTAAATTGCCAACTCCCCCCCCCCCCCCCCCACATGCGGGTTGTGAGCATCATGAAATGTAATGAACAATGATTTTGATTTTGCTATTAAGAGACTCAAAATTAGCAATTTACTGTAAAGCAATTTAATTTTGCACAGAACATAACTTCAAGAATTTGGAAATCATACTTACTATTCAGGCGCTTTAGTTTTGCAAAAATATAAGATCTTCCATTAAGCATTCCGTCAATGTCAAAATTACAATTTCAGGTCAATTTCATTTTGCAAATTCGAGAACTTCCCCTTCCCCAAATTCACAAACACATGCATGAAAAATTAACTTCGATACAATACAAGCTGTAAATTCTGGCCACTTTTGATCTTCTGATTTAAAACAAATATGCAGTCTCATACCCATTTCCTATATTTTGACCCTTGCATATGTGTTGCCTCCAGAATGGGACTGCACCCCCGGGGATATGGTCAAAATACCGGTCAAGATCAGACTTATCATGAATATTATAGTTAGTGTATCACATCAAGGAAATAAGCAAGCCTGGGCTAATGTATGGCAATGTTGCATAATATTTGACCCATTAATCAAATTTTAATTGAATAAGAATGAGTCTTGTGCTCTGGCCATGTCTTCACCACCCCTTTGATGGGATGATGGTAGGTGGGATGACATTTTGAAGAACTTGCCTCAGCCTGTACACATTTACTTCATTTGTACAATCTCACTTGGAAACTGCAACTCCAAGCACATAAATAACATCAGGACAAAATAATTTTGGAAAAAAATTATTCAACCAACATATTTGTGGGACAAAATAATGCTTTGACTTTGAAATGAATATATTTTGACCAACCTTTGTATTGGGTTTAATTATACAGATTAATAAAACTTGACCAAATCGATCGAAATATATTAGTACGGTATATTGGTCTCTTTAAAATTAAATACAATAAGCTCCGCATAATAGGCCGAATTCATAAAAGTAGCAATTGCTATTTCTATAGCTTTTTCTTGAATTTCTATTCTTAAAAGCTAGCATTGACTAGCAAGAAAAAGCTCTCTCAAGGCAGCAAAAGCTATTTCTAATCCCTTCTAAGCAATTGCTCGTCTGGTGAGTAATTGCTTACATTTGTATTCAAAAAGCTGACCTTTTGCTTACAACATGTAGCAAATACTTACATTTTACTAAGATCCTGTATGAGGAGCTTGTCACTGGGATACATTCATGTTTTCTGCTATATTCGTGCTGCGTAAGAAAAAACACTGAAGTATACTAGTGCTGTGTTACTATCGATGATTTAAATCATGCTATTTGTCAGAAATTGCGACAAATTGATACTGAATTCGGCCTATTGTGAAATTTCATAACAATAGGCCGAATTCATAAAACTAGTAATTGCTCGTAAGCAAAAGACGTTAAGAAAAAGCAAAAGCTAGTCTAGAAAAAGATTAAGCCTTAGCAATTGCTTAAAAACATATTCACGACCTTCAGCTTGGACTAATACCTTTTTCTTGTCTGGGATCAACCCAGACAAGCAAAAGCTAGCATACAAACAATAGCCAGGCTAGCTTTTGCTTACATGAAGTTAGAAATTGCTTTGTCTACCGCGTGATAGTTTTCAGACACAAATGTTACAGCAAGTCACTCCACATTTTCAGTATCAATTTGTCGCAATTTCGGACAAATAGCTTGATTTATATCATCTATAGTAACACAGCACTAGTATACTTCAGTGTTTTTTCTAACGCAGCACAAATATAGCAGAAAACATTAATGTATACCAGTGACAAGCTCCTCATACAGGATCTTAGTAAAATGTAAGTAATTGCTACATGTTGTAAGCAAAAGGTCAGCCTTTTGAATACGAATGTAAGCAATTACTAACCAGGCGAGCAATTGCTTGGAAGGGATTAGAAATAGCTTTTGCTACCTTGAGAGAGCTTTTTCTTGCAAGTCAATGCTAGCTTTTAAGAATAGAAATTCAAGAAAAAGCTATAGAAATAGCAATTGCTACTTTTATGAATTCGGCCTAATTGATCATTGATAGTTTATCACAAGGGATAATTGGACCAGGATGCAACAATAATTGGACCAAGTGATAATGGGAAAATTATACTAAATGGTAATCAAAATATTATTGGACCAAGTGGCAATTGGACTAAATGACATTGGACTAAATGATAATCAACACTATTGGACCAAGTGGTAACTGGACTAAATGACAATGGACTAAATGGTAATCAAACTTTTATTGGACCAAGTGATAATTGGACTAAATGACAATGGACCAAACGGTAATCAAACTTTTATTGGACCAAGTGGTGATGGACTAAATGGGTTTTGGACCACCAGGCAATTGGACTAACAACTAATTGGACTAAGTGAAAATAGACCTTTTGGGTTTTGGACAAACAGGCAATTGGACTAATAGGTCATTGGACCAAATGGGTTTGGACCAAATGGCATTGGACTAAGTGGTATTGGACTAAATGAGTTTGGACCAAGTTGCGACAAACCAGGCATATATATGACAAAATAAAAATAAAACGTGCGATAAAAAACTTGGACCTCAAATGATTACTTATTTCAGTGGCAAAATACTACTGATCTGATATGCTTTAGATTTTAGGCAGGGAATTTCACTCATTATTTTATGGACTAAAATGGAAGCCTGAACCAACATGACTTTTTATTTAGGAACATTTAGGAGTTATTGTTTGCAATACCCCTTGCTGTACTAACATGGACATTGGACAATGAACGAAAATTGGCATTGTTTAGGCCTACATACCGAGACATGTTCCGCGTTTAGTTTTTTTAAATAATATTATCATTTCAAGAATGTTCTATTTTTAACAATCTCAAGCTCTCACAACTCACAAACTTAAGTTATTTACTTAACTGCAAACAGATACACAAACCACTAACCACAGTATGCTTACTTCACTCAATAAGTTTTGTTTTTTATGAAGATCATAATTGCTATATAGAACTGACGACACGTTATGGTTGCAAATATATAACAATGGCATATTTTTAACAGGTCACCAATTTGTTTTCAATTTTGTTTTTAAAGCGTTTCAAGTTTCCAAAAAAAGAGCAATTATTACTACAGAACAATGTAAGTACACGTACCATCGATCACAAAAGGAAGAAGAATCAGCATGGTTCAACACACTGTTGGTAAGTTTGCGATGCTTTGATTTTTCAAGAAAAATGTGTTATTCAAATTATAATGTTTTCAGATTTTAGTGAAAATCAAAACTGGAATTCAATTGAAAGTAAAACATTCTTAGCCAATTATCTACTGAATGTCCATAGACTAGGGGCCCGTTTCATAAAGATTTGAATCAAGCGTACGTTTGATTTCAAACGTATATTTACATTGTATAAACCTGTTTTACGCTTGATAAATCAAACGTACGCTTGATTCAAATCTTTATGAAACGGGGCCCAGGTTGCATAGATGACTTTCTGTGAACGAGTAGTTTGTGAACTGATTCAGAAATAAATAAAACGATATCCTCTGCGAGACCACCCCCCCCCCCCCCCCCGGGGGTTGGATTCCCATATTTCGGAGGATAGCGACTGCAGACCAATATTAATGACACCCAATGACCGTTTTTTCACACCCACCTAACATGCCCAATGCCCTATTTTTGTCCAAGTCTTACACTTAATGACCCCTATTTTCTGCCCTGGGGCTAATATCTCTAATTATTGCCCTCTTCGCAATCCGAAGAGGCCTAAATACTGACGAAAAACAAATATATTTATATTTCAGTAGCTGGATTTCTGCTTGAAACCGTGAATTATAGTGCAAATTGTATAGCGAATTATCCATTTTAACACTCAAAGACCTGCGTATTTTGGATTCTCACACTGAATGACCTCTTTTTGACCGAAATCCTACATTGAATGCTCTTTGATTTGCCGCCGAAGTCCGCACATGCACGGCACTCTTTTTAAAAGTATACCCTATCTGAGACCACATCTAATCAAACGAATACCCTATCTGGGACATTGCGGTGCAATAAAACTTGTACTATACATCATTTTAGCAACTTAATGTACATTACTAGACTGAAATCAGATATTACACAATGGGACATTCTATTTGCATTTCAGCAAACCAATTATTCCCACTTATAGTTATATTAAAAAGTCAAATTTGATACCGCGAGTCTTGTAAAACACAGGGTCGGTTTCGACAGGTTTCTTTTCGCAAATGTATGCTCGCCATCAGAATACCAAAATTATCTCATCATTATATTAAATACACTCTATTTTTTTCTTAAACGCTGCAACAGATAATGTGTAAATAAAAAAAATGAACACAAGGTCGATTTTGACAGTTTATTTCGCAAAGTTTTGCTTACGATCAGAATACGGAATTATCTCTCATTATATTAAATATATACACTCTAAATTTTGCAATACAATGTAATACAATGTTGCAATAGATAATGTAGGTGTGAACAAATGATTGAATGTTGGTTTTACTGTCTTGATGGGTGTACTTTAAATGAACTTGAGTGCCTATATGACAATCAATAAAATAACAATTTGTGGCAATTATCTGTTATCAAGTTGTAATTGGTAAAAATCATATCTTGGCTATTCATATTATATTACTATAACACATAAATGTACCGGAAATACCATTCTTTTGGGACAACTACGTGCTAGTGCAACAATACATAATTTTCCTTAAAATACATGGTGTAATTTGTATCAAGAGCAAAGTATATATAGTATTTGTATAATAAAAATAACGAACCCTTCACTAAAACACAATTTTGAAAGCTATAGCATTTTTGGCAACTAGCCTATATTCATTAAGCACTATGTGAACACATGTTTAAATTAAAGTGCGTGGGTGTTAATAAAAACGAGGCTCAATAACTGAGGCTCGAAAATTAGTAAACTGAGGCTAGAAAACGTAGGCTGGGAAATTAGTAAACTGAGGGTCGTAAAACAAGACTGGGAAGTTAGTAAACTGAGGCTCGAAAAACGAGGCTGGGAAATTATAGTAAACTGAGGCTCGAAAAACGAGGCTCGGTCATTATTTCATTTTTAAGGCATACTATCTACATGTATTGAATGGTGTTCTATATTGTATCAATGATAGAACACCACTAGTAGTATGCTTTAAAACAGAAATAATGGCTGAGCCTCATTTTTCGAGCCTCAGTTTACTAATTACCCTGGGGTATTTAGTAAAACGAAGCTCAAAAAACTAGGCCTGAACCAAACAAACTATTAACACAGTCAAAACACAACCACACCCCAAGCCTCACACACTCCCCCATACCCTTTCCAAATCCGCAGGATACTCCACACACCCCCACAATAACCACACCTACACGTACAAAGATACAACAACATCAAATATGTAGTATGCCTTAAAACTGAAATATTAGCCGAGCCTCGTTTTTCGAGCCTCAGTTTACTAATTACCCCGGGGTATTTTGTAAATCGAGGTTCAGATATTCCCACTCACCACTTCCAAGCCCGTAAGACACTCCACACACACTCCCAAAATCCCCATACCCACAACCACAATGATAGAACACCATTTAATAGGTAGTATGCCTTTAAACTGAAATAATGTTCGGGCCTCGTTTTTCGAGCCTCAGTTTACTAATTACCCCGGGTATTTAGTAAATCGAAAAACGAGGCTCGGCCATTATTTCAGTTTTAAGGCATACTACATATTTAATGTTGTTGTATCTTTGTGGGTGTCGGTGTGGTTATTCTGGGGTACCGGGTGTGTGGAGTATCCTAAAATATAAATATTGCACAAGATAAAGTATAAGAAGAACATATACATGTGGATAAAGGCACCACGGTTCAAGCAAATGTATGATGGGAGGAGTACCAGTGTAGAGAAATGGGATGAACAGGTGCGTACCATCTCTAAAACCACCTCACCTCAAGATCAAGTGTGACAAGGTATGCCTGGGAAAAAATTAAGACCTACAATTAGCACAGCTGCATATGGAAAACCACGCACAAATTTCAGCCGGCTTGAAATTTGAATCAAAATGAGAACGCAAAAAATCGAACACATTGCTTTTAAAAACAGAAAAAGTTAATGATGACCTAATATTGACGGGATGTTGATTCCAGATTGGAACAATGCGCTTTAAAAATTGACTTGAAAGCTTCTGTTTGCAGAAGGGAGTGCTGAGGCGCAAAGTGTCACATGTTGATCTTGTTTTGGGACGGTCTTGCCCACTCTCAGATTTGTAAAAATTGACGTACTTGTTTACATCTAGATCGTACAAATCAGGTAAGCCAATATAAAATTATAGGTTAACGTCAAGTTGCTCCCTACGTAGTGTGAAAGGTAACATATCAAGATCATGAAGATGGCATACACGCTCCCGATGATAATCCAGATCAGGATAGTGCATAATGAATTTGGAAACTCGCCTTTGGATTCCTTCAAGACACTGAATGTTGTCTATAGATGTACCACTCCATGCCTACCTTCTGTCACACTTGATCTTGAGGTGGTATCCCTGGACAAAATCGAGTACAAAAATAGTACAACATTCCTAAGGTGCGCATTTGGAACATCATTTAAGTACAATTTGAGTACATTTATAGTACACAAATTTGTACTATATTTGTACTAAAACTCTACTATAATTGTGTTCCATATGTGCACCTTAGGAATGTTGTACTATTTTTGTACTCGATTTTGTCCAGGGATGGTTTTAGAAGTGATACGCACCTGTTCAATCCATTTCTCTACACTGGTACTCCTCCCATCATACATGTGCTTGAACCGTGGTGCCTTTATCCACATGTATATGTTCTTCTTATATTTGTGATGGTCACCCCGAAAGGGGGGATTTAGCAGATGATATCAATTTTGATTTTATCATTTCATCTGTTACAGCATTGTCTAAGCTTTAAAATGACACATTACTTGTTGAAATTGATCAAGGCGATCAAATGATACAACAGAAAAACTGCTGGAAATTCTTATTATTTTCTTTATATTTTGCTGCCTATTTTCAACAGTTTCTCGAAAACTATTCCGTCGCAAAGTTCCCCTTTTCGGGGTGAGTCATCACATTTTATCTTGTGCAATGTTTATATTTTACCTGTACTTTTATATCTTTTTATATCTCGCATATTTATGGTTTATTTTAACCAGTGTGTGAAGCCTAACAAATAAATAAATAAATAAATAAATAAATATATATATAAATAAATAAAATATAAATAAACCCTTTTGCGCATTATATCATGGAAAAGTGAGATATAATTATTGCATGCTTGAAGCACAACCTATCTGTACGTCAACGCATCAGAATAAGTGGTAGCTTGGAAATCAATTCCGCTTACGACCAAGACGAGGAGTTATTGTTATATTAGTAACTGATTCGAAATTCGGACAACCTATGTGACCGAAATAAGGGTGCAAACACAAAACGTTCAGAAAACGTTCTGGTTAGGTTCTGGTTTGGTCTTTTACGTTTTCGCCTTCCAAAACGTTCTTAAAACGTTTTCGTTTTGTTATATTTCTTTGGATTTAAGAATGTTATATTCAGACGTTTAGAGAACGTTTTCTAGACGTTAGAACATTTATATACCAGCATACTTTCGTTATTTTGCGACGTTCATAAGACGTGCTTTCCAAAACGTTTTTTTCAGGTTTTTTAATGACGTTTTTAAACCGTAGTTTGGTTATATTACATATTACTGACACTTTTGTTTAGTTTGTAGGACATTTAGAGAACGTTTTCTAGACGTTATAAAATGTACCAACATATGTTTGTTATTTTGCGATGTTCATAAAACGTCCTTTCTACAAACTTTTTTAAACGCATGTTAGTGATGTTTAAAAGGCGTTGTAGTTTGGTTATATTACTGACTTTTTCCAAATATATTATTAGGACGTTCAGAGAACGTTTTCTATACGTCCAAATATTCAAAAATATTCTAATATATTTGTTATTTTGTGATGTTTAAAAAACATCTTTATAAAACGTTGCCGTTTGGTTACCTTTCTGGCTCCTTTCTGACACCAACTTTCTTTGTTAAGACATTCAGAGGAACTTCTCTACGCTTTCAAAAAAGTTCTGGTCAATATTATAAAAAATGCGCAAATGATAAATTTTTACCTCGTGGAGGCATAAGGTGTGTTCATGATATTTAAAAAACATGTTTAAAAAGCTGAAATGTTACTTAATATATATGATTAAAAAAATCAATTATCTACAGTATATCTGGTTATTAATTTATCTAAATCTCTTACAAGAATAATTAATCATTTTTATTTATTTATTTATTTATTTATTTATTTATTTATTTATTTATTTATTTATTTATTTATTTATTTATTTATACTTATATATTTATTATTTCTTTTAATTTTCTCTTTCATTTTCTTGAAATATTTCTTTAGGCAAACGTCCTTAGAACGTTTATAAGTCGGTTTAAGCGTTAAAAAGCGTCAATCTGACAATTGTAGCTTAATTCGTACCTATATCATCAGGTGCAATGGCTGCCAAAGAAGAAAGCCAGATTTTAAATGTCAAATCTTTTCAAAAACCATTCAAGAGCGTTCATCTCATCATAAAGAAGCAGAAAAAGTATAGTAGTTTCTAATGTGTTGTTCTTAGGTTATATCAAAATACGTGAAATGACACTTTAGGGGTCAAGTGTTTGATCAAGTCTATGTGAGGCGAGACTATACAAAGTGTCCGATTTTGTTCATTACTATGTTCTGAGCTGTCCGATTTCCGAAACAATCGGACAGGAATATCGGACAGAATACAAAATTTCAGATTTTGAACATAATAATGATAAAATTGGATGGATTGTTTTTGCACATGATAATCAAATATATTGATCTCGCTATGAGTTTAAGAAATATCAAGCTCGACGCTACGCGTCTCGCACGATATTTTGTAAAACTCATAGCTCGATCAGAGATCAATATCTTTATGTATCATTCTCAATCCATCCAATTTTATATCAAAATGGTCTACGAATATTACTCTTACAAAGTGTCTACACAAAATGAAAGTTTGCAGTGCAGTTGTTATACATGTATGTATGTCTCGCACGATATTTTGTAAAACTCATAGCTCGATCAACGATCAATATCTTTATGTATGATTCTCAATCCATCCAATTTTATATCAAAATGGTCTCAAAATATTACTCTTACAAAGTGTCTACACAAAATGAAAGTTTGCAGTGCAGTTGTTATACATGTATGGTATTATGCAAAGACAAACCCCATATTTACAGTGTATTGCTACCTGGAACCCAAAGGTTACCTTTGCCTGTAAACATGATAGCAAGAGTTCGTCTGATTCATATCAAACTATTAATTTATATAGACATTTTTGCAAGAGGACCATGTTCAGACCATTTGAACAAAATCTGACACTTTTGAAATGATCAACTCCCATAGGCCCAAACACGTGATAACTATAATAACCTTTAACGTTTTTGTATAGAACTCAAAAACCATACTTCAGAGATAGGTAAAACTATACTTTTTCTGCTTCCTTATTTTAAAAGGAACACGTTGGAATGGTTTTAAACAAGATTTAATTAATTTGGAAATTTCAGTTCATGTTTGGCGGCCATTTTGTGTCATCCAAATTATCCAATTTTAACAAGCTTACTTTTCCCTACTTTTTTTGTATGTTTTTGGAGGTCATCATCAGTTAATTTTAGCAAAAAAACCCAAAAACATGTGTTGCATTTTTGTCTACGTTAAGTCATAGATTTACTAGCCTAAAATAGTAGTCTGCGAATAAGAGTTTGAGGAACATATACGTTGACTGGGTCACTTATGAGTATGTATAGGCCCTACTATTTATACACCCTATACTGGACCGAGGAGTATTTGGTGTGACCATGTTTAGTCACTGTGATGACGTTCGTTCTTCTTAAAAATCCGTTCAGTACGTTCGCTTTAGGGGTGCTTCTTCGTTGAAAAGTGGATAGACCAAACCAGATTTCGGTAGTCCCTGAATAAAGATCCCGACATTTTTTCATATCTTACAACAGGACAGATACAAATTATACTAGAACTGAACTGTCCCTGAAGTGACAGAGACCCTGCCAATTGACATTTTTATGTGTGGAATTAATATGTCACCTTATACTTGGAAAGTACACCTTTGATCCCCTGTTGAAGCCCTATAATTCTTAAAATGTGTTTATGTTGACAAGGAAGGTGATATCAAATAAAATAAAAATTAACTAGACATCTGAAGATATCTTGACACAGCTGCCTTAATGACCTCAGATGATTTTTAAAATGTGTTAATGTTGCTCAGGATGTCCTAAAGTACATACATATCAAATTTCAGGTCAACTAGAGCATTTTGGTAATTTGACCTTTGACCCTTTTGACTCCCTTAAGAACCTTGGATGATTTTAAACATGTGTTTATATTGCTCAGGATGTCCTAAAGTACATCAATATCAAATTTCAGGTCAACTAGAGCATTTTGGTAATTTGACCTTTGACCCTTTTGACTCCCTTAAGAACCTTGGATGATTTTAAACATGTGTTTATATTGCTCAGGATGCTGTAAAGTACCTGCATACCATTTTTTAAGTCAATCGGAGCATTTTGGTAATTTGACCTTTGACCCCTTTTGACCCCCTTAACACCCCTTTAATGACCTTGGATAATTTAAAAAACGTGTTAATGTTGCTCAGGATGTTCTAAAGTATATCCATATCAAATTTCATGTCAATCGGAGCATTTTGATAATTTGACCTTTGACCCCATTAACACCCCTTTAATGACCTTGGATGATTTAAAAAACGTGTTAATGTTGCTCAGGATGTCCTAAAGTATATCCATATCAAATTTCAGGTCAATCGGAGCATTTTGGTAATTTGACCTTTGACCCCTTTTGACCCCCTTAACACCCCTTTAATGACCTCGGATGATTTTTAAAATGTGTTCATGTTGTTCAGGATGCTGTAAAGTACCTGCATACCAGTTTTTGAGTCAATCGGAGCATTTTCATAATTTGACCTTTGACCCATTAACTTTGACCTTTGGGGTCAAAGGTCACCAAGATTTGTTCAGTATATTTTTTCCAATCTATCTGTGCAAGTAGAATAATTATACCACCTTGCACCTTGAAGTTACTGATTTTTAATGATTTTTTAAATAATTTGACCTTTTTGACCCCTGTGACCCCACATGACCTTTGAGGGGTCAGGGGTCAGGTGACATAAATGGGAGGTGACCCTGGTCCCTTCACCCAAGTCTAGTGAAAATCGGTCATTGTATGCCAGAGTTATGAGACATCAAAGTGTTGCCAGAAGAAAGAAAGAAAGAAGCAAGAAACATGTGAAAAACAGAACCCTGCCAAAGCCTTTGGCAGGGTAATTCTAAATATATTTTGATTCAAAAAGTATAACCTTGTCGTATTTCTTGTTTGCATAGCAACAACTATTTTTAACTTATTTCGCAGTTTTATTCATCCAATGAAATCCCGGAATTTCGGTAATCAAAAGGGAAATCACCTTAACGTCACCATCTTTATGATGCTAAACACAAGCTTAGTACATAAAGAAACAAAAACTGATGACCCCCATAAATGCTCCATTCACCGTACTTTGTATTTATATACAATCTTTTGTCCTATTATCTGCCACAGAACTGATGACTGGTTAAAAATAAGTAGCAAAAACAGCTTAATTCAACCAAATTTCAATGTAATACGTACTCAGGTTTCACTTTCCAAAAAAAGAGCAGTAATTACTCGTGCACTATATTACAATATACCGTATTAGTCTGTGTGAAAACAGAAAAAGTGCAAAATGGAGTCTGCACAATTGTTCTTGACTGATTCTTTATCTTCGAGACCCAGAGATTCCAGAACTGAATGATGCAAAATACGCACCATTGGGCATTTTGGGAAAACCAAGATGGCCGCCAAAATGACATCAAAAACATGTAACTTGTCAAATCTCGTTCAAAACCACACCAACATGTTCCTCTCATCACAAGGAATCAGAAAAAGTATACTTTTACCCATGTCTGAAATATGGTTCTTGAGTTATAGCCAAAAACGTAAAAGGTCATATCAGAGGTCACGGAACTGGTCCTATGGGAGTTCAAAATTTCAAAAGTATCCGATTGTGTTCAAACTGGTCTCAAACTGTTCCTCTTGCAAAAGTGTCTACACAAAGTGATAATTTGAAGTGTGTCAGGTCAATTGATGCCATTGCAGGCAGAAACAAAGTCAGTATTTGCCAATTGCATTGTTGCATGTAGCACAAAGTTTTCCTTGACCTGTAACCATAGCAATAGCAAAAACTGATCTGATGCACTTTAAAGTATTACTTTGTGCAGACAGTTTTGCAAGACGAATAGTTTGAGACCATTCTGAACAAAATCGGAGACTTTTGAAATTTTGGACTCCCATAGGGCCAGTTCCGTGACCTTTGATATGACCTTTTACATTTTTGGCTATAACCCCAGAACAATATTTCAGACATAGGTAAAAGTATACTTTTTCTGCTTCCTTGTGACGATAGGAACATGTTGGTGTGGTTTTAAACGAGATTTGACTAGTAACATGTTATGGATGTCATTTTGGCGGCCATCTTGGATTTCTCAAAATGCTCAATGATGCGGATTTTGCATCATTCAGTTCTGGAATCTATGGGTCTCAAAGATTAAGAATCAGTCAAGAACAACTGTGCAGACTCCATTTTGCAGTCAAGCCCAAAGTCAAGGTTTTTCCCACAGACTATATTGTCACTGTTTTGTTCATACCAATTACGTAACCTCTCTCGTGAATGTGGGCACTTAAAGCTAAAGATTCTCAAATTAGGTTCGAATACTCTTGTCGAAGTTTGGGCTTGAATACTTTTGAATTCAAAATTGATACTGTTGCCATATTTCAGTCGAATTAAAATTCAATTGAAAGAGGATAAGAAGACAACAGTAATAAAGCCAATACGTGGATTTAGGGTTTCCAACAGGAAGTCAACCTGTACCGAAATTTTAGCCCAAACACAGTTTTGCCTGTAAAACTAATAAGCCGTGACATTAGCTCCTGCAATCC